>CAUYQU010029468.1:0-33099 GCA_963574635.1 Cheracebus regulus
CTCTATTCCTGCTCCCACAGTACCCCCCGGCACCTCTCTCTCTATTCCTGCCCCCACCCTGCCCCCCGGCACCTCTCTCTCTATTCCTGCTACACCCCGACCCCCGGCACCTCTCTCTCTATTCCTGCTCCCACAGTACCCCCCCAGCACCTCTCTCTCTATTCCTGCTCCCACATTGCCCCCTGGCACCTCTCTCTCTATTCCTGCTCCCACAGTACCCCCGGCACCTCTCTCTCTATTCCTGCTCCCACATTGCCTCCCTCCTGCCTCCCCCGCTGCACCTCTCTCTCTTTCTGCTCCCAGTGTCCTCTCAGCTTCTCTTCTGAGCCCTACACAGCTGTTCCTGCTCTATGACTACCGCTTATCCCCCATCACTGAGAGAGGGTGAGAGAGGGCAAGAGTCTGTCGCATGTGTGCTGACTGCCTGGTGAGGGTTTGTAGACTGATGGGCAGGGCCCTGCAGTACAGCCCTCCTGAACTCACCACACCAGAGGCCTGTCGGTGTCACTGTCAAAAATAGGCATCCTCCCCTCCCAGCTCCCATCATAAGCTAAGCATCTGTGAGAACAGAGGCTCTGCTTCAGAGGAGTCTGCCCCAGATGTAGCAGCAGCCTTTGGAGGCAGCTTCTCTCTTGCTCACCTCCTCCTTGGTTTTCACTCTTTTATGCCCCCAGGGACCTGCCCACTGGTTCCCAGCCCTCAGGGCCATGGCAGTCTCCGTGAGGGTATAAGCTTGGTAAAACGAATTAAGGTGGAGCCACAGCTACCAGTGGCTGCTTGCCTGGGTGTCAGCCTGGCCCTAAGTGCTCCGCTGCTAGTTCACTGTCCGGTGACAGCCCCAGCATTGTGAGCATTGAAGGAAAGAACTGGGACAGGCAGCAGAGGCTCTCACCTGACAGCACTGAGGCTCCTGCCTTAGCACTAGGGCCTGGGCTCCCCTTCGCTGTAATGCCTTAAAGTATGTCAGGAAGATTTGCACATGACCTGGTGGAGAGAGAAGAGATGTGACAAAGCAACTCTGGCCTGTGTCTCAAATTTCCAGTGAGATGCTGCCATCCCTGCCATAGCCTGTCCTGCCCACAGGGGAAGGTGGGAGGAGTCACTTTGTGAAAAATCAGGGCTCTGAGGGCACTGGAGCTGGCGCTGAGTTCTGCAGCAGTCAAGGAGTAGAGCAGGGCTGAGCTCCCAGCTGCTTGTGGGCATCCCAGACGCATTTGCCAGCAACTGGGCTCGGCTTTGCTCTAACATCTGCTCCTTCCCTGGGAGCGCTGTTTCTCTCTGGCTGCCCAGTTCAGCTCCCTGGCCTGGCGAGATCTCTGCATCATTTCTTCCCGCAGCTTCTCTCTCCACCCATGCCACCATGGGAGAGTTTAGGCCTTCTCGTCCCTGACTGGGGTGAGGTAGGGCTGTGACTGTCACCTGTTTACTCTTTCCTGTCTTCCTCACCTATCCCCGCATTGTCAGTCCACCTTTCTTACCGCTGGATGCAAACCTGCAGACACTCCATGGCATTCAGGATGGAGTTCAAAGACATCACCTCAGCATGAAAGGCCCTTTCAGGTCTGGGCCTGCATACTCCAGACACCCACATGCCCCTGGGTGCAGCAGCATGGGCCTGCAGGCAGCTTCTTATGATGCCTCAGCTTCTGCTGGCTCCTGATGTGGCCTCTGTTCCTGTCTTAGGCCCCTCTTCCTCTTGGCAGGCTCCCCACTTGCCTTATTCTATCTCAGAAGCTCATCCTGACACCAGCCTGTCCTCTGTACTGGGAGCATGGAGCCAGAGCTCCATCGTGGCTGTACCATGCTACTGATGAATGGCTGGCCATTCCTTGTGCACAGCCTCTGGGGGCACTCAGGTGGCCCTGCCGTGCCTGGGCCTGTCCCTGACACTGGCAGGGTTGGGGCACCAGAGTTCAAATGGGGGCCGCATATCATGTCTAAATCTTTCAGAGCTTAAGTCAAGCCAGCCCACTATTGATACAATATGTTGTGTCTTCCTTCTTTGATAAATACATCTTCAAGATGGAAAAGATATGTGGCGAGCTATGGTTTTTATATGAGTGAATGATGGCAAAATATCAAAGACCACTGAATTTAACCATTACTGCACATATCTGGGTGTTCAGAGGCCACTCATGTTTGAATAACAGGATCAAGACATGATTTAACAATAAGTGCATATTTCTCCCATAACATTTATTATTTTGTTTTTATTTCTGGAAACCACTAATTATGTTTTATATTAAACATTTTCAGATAATGCCCCTTCTACTGGTATTAATGGCCTAATACAGGACTGGCACACAGCAGCCTACAGGCCTGTTTCTGTGCAGTGTTAACACTTTTTAAAGAGTTGTTAAAAAATAAAATAATGCAACAGAGATGTGTGGCCATGAAATCGAAAATATTTACTCTTTGGCCCTTTACAGAGAATGTTTGCTACCTCTTGATCTAGAGATTTAAAAAATAAAACATGTCCTTGGCCCAGGTACGGTGGCTCATGCCTGTAATCCCAGCACTTTGGGAGGCTGAGGTGAGCAGATCACTTGAGGTTGGGAGTTCGAGACCATCCTGACTAACATGGTGAAACCCCGTCTTTACTAAAAATACACAATAAATTAGTTGGCCGTGGTGGCATGCACTCTTAGGAGGCAAAGGCAGGAGAATCACTTGAACCCAGGAGGCAGAAGTTGCAGTGAGCTAAGATTGTACCACTGCACTCCAGCCTGGGTGACAGAGCAAAACTCAATCCCCCAACCCCACAAAAAATATATATGTACACATACATACATACACACACACACACACACACACACACACACACACACACACAATTTGAATATATTTCTATAAAAAATTTGAATTTAAGTAAAGAAAGCAAAAATTACAATTTTTTATATTTTCAGAAAATTATTTTTTCTGAATTGTTAACAATTATATAAAGTAGTTAATGTGAAATGTTTAAGTCCAAATTGTTTAAACCTGAGTTTTTAATTTAAACTTTGAAAATTTAGTTAAATCATATTAATAATTTTATAAGAAATAAAACTATTGATAATTGTCTGATTGCTGACATGGAACCTGAGCCCAACAGAGTTTTGAGAGCCTCCAGCTAAATTGGGGTTCCAGTGCCAGAGTGGCTGGCAGCTCCACTCTAACAGGAAGTGAAGGGGCTGGGCGTGCTGTTTCCAGTGCTCTCATGAGATGCCGTTTTGCCTGGCGGATGGCCTGATGTCTCGTTGTTTGACCTGTGACCAGGGTTCCCTTTCGAAACGTGTGCATACTGACAGATGCCCTGGTGGCTCTTGTCTGATTCATGTCCAGGCTATTCCTGCCTGACCGTCACTCGTGCCAGGAGCCCAACCTTGTGTTCTCCCAGCGTTTTGGGAAAAACCTTGCCTGGGGTAGCCCCGGTTCTTCAGACGAAAGGCACACATTCAATACACCACACAAGGGGAAGCATGTTCAAAGATTTTTACTTACGGATCCTGAGCAGGGAGGATGCCATGAGTCAGGAGGGCAGTTCTCTGTCCCTGGGTCATGAAAGGCAGGAACAAAGGGTAAGGCAGAGAGAGAGCACACAGCCAACCAGCAGAACATGTAAGGGAGTAGGGTGAGGTCACTTTAACTGCATGGGCAGATGCCTGAGTGAAAAGATGCCTCTAGGTCCTCATCTCTGGTACTGGCTTGAGCCACTTGCATGTGGAGTAGAACTGGAAACTGTCAAGGGTGGCTGAACTCTGCTGCTGGTAGGAGAAAGTTCAACTCGTATTCCAGATAGATGCTGAGGCAATAGAAAATTAAAAGAATTCACTATGCTTACGCAGAGTATGTCTGACACACACAAATTTAAGAGTTATAAGAGTTGCTTAATATGGCAACATATCCCCAGGTGCCATGTGCAGTTGTCACAAACATTGCACTAATTCATGTGTACCTTTGCAATAATGAATTACAAAGTGGATGCTGGTCATTACTGGGAAAAGGTGCTTTGTTACACGAGACAGTAATTGCACTGTGCCAAGAGAAAGCATCTGACTAGTTAATTAATTTGTCTTGTTTTCTTTTGCCTATGAGTGCTTCTACTTATTTCCTCCCCATAATCGGACTCCTCCCAAGACAGCCTGGTCTTGAGGGCGTTTGGATGCAGTTACCTTTTGTTCAGGGACACAGGCCATCTCAGGGAAGCATCTCGGGCCTGAAGAGCATTTTTCTGGACAAGAGGAGGCTGAGGGCTGTGGGTTCTGCTATGCCAGTCCTACATGCAAGATCCCAGGTGGCAGAGACACCAAGTGCTGTATGAGGTGTGAGTGTGCATGTATGTATATGTGATGTGTTTCCCTGCTTGCCCCAGGCTGGTCATGGTACTGTGCTAGTCACAGGCTGGATGTGCTGGTCAAGCCACCAGGCACAGTGGAAAATGGGGAGATGTTGGTGTTTGCCCCTCCCTTGGCTGTGTGTCATTCACCTGGGGCATGAGCTGTACCCCTGCTGTACAGTAATGAACAAGGCAGGTTAGCGTTGGTCCAGGACACGTGCGTTAAAAGAGGAGGAAGAGTGATCTCTGGGGGAAAGGGGAGTATCCATTTGTCAATGGCGTGCGGTTTCCTGTCCCGGCGATTCACTGGTAACATCCTGACCACTCACCTGCACTTTATATGAAGTTGTTTTTGTCAGCTGCTGTCTATTGAGCCTCTGCATTGCGTTGTGTGGTAGCCTGTTACTTTTTGCAGTTTTATTTTCTAAACTCTACTCTTTCATTGATAGTCTTTTTGATATTAGGATTTCCATTTAAACAGGACTTAGGTGTGTTTGCTGTGGGAGATTTGTTTCGCTAGGAAGATTCACGGCTGTTGTTCTCTCCCCTCCGCTCGTGGTGTTTTGTCCGTGACTTCACTGAAGGGTTAACTGTCACATGTCATTTTCTGGGTGGTGTGCTCTGAAGTCGTTGTGGTGTTTGGGCCCCTTCAGCCTAGTTCTGCCTAACTGCAGCGTGATGAATGAGCCTGAGGCAGAGGAGGAGGCTCCCTCAGCAGGGGCTGCCATTGTCGCAGCTGCTGGCACACTGAAGTGAGTCGCTGTGCTGCTGCCCCGAGTGACTGAGGCACAGAATGAGGCTGGGGCCGGCTGGGGCTGGCATTGGCGTGTTTGCATGGCGTCGTCCACCACTGGGCCTTTGCACATGGGGACCTTTTTCAGCATCATGGGGCGTCGGTATAAAAGGAGGCGCAAGAAGCGCTCTGAGAAGAAAGGTAATTCATTTAGTTTTATTCCTAAATGTGAAGTATTAGTCTTTAATGCAATACAGAAGTGTTTTCTGGGATAGACTGCTTTGTGAATTAATCTTGCTGATGCCAGTTACTTCCTATTTTCCCTTTTTAGGTGCCTTTTTTGTTGTTGGCATTTTATAGAATTTTAGGTGGGGCACTTAAAAAGGAAGATTCAAAAACGTGTCTGCAAACATGAATAGAAATCTTTTAGCTTCAGAGTCTGGAGTACATCTTTGGAAAGATATTTATAAAACCTTAAAGTTTGTAGCTTTGAGCTACAGCAAAGGTTTTTCCTCCAGAGAGAGATGCTTATATGAGATTTCCTTTGCTGTGCTCTTCATTAATGACTTTTCTACATTAAAACTGTTTTTCATGCTGCAGAAAGCAAGGCTGTAGCAACCATTGTGAAAATATTTCCCGTTTAAAAGAATGGAGAACAAATTCCTTACATTCGGCACTCTAGATTAATACCAGTTTTTAATTCAATTTAATGTTTTAAGTCATTAAAATGTAGATTTTTTTTTTCTCAAAATCAGATTCAAAAGTTGTCCATGACTATACACATCACAAGCTACTGGTTTTTGAACGTGAATTGCTGCTTTAAAAGCTGCTGACTGTTGACAGTTTTTTTCTTTGTATAATATGAAATAATTAATAGAAAATGCCTTAGTGAAAAGAGGTGTCTAACCCAGAGAACAGCTGAACACAGGGGTGATCAGTGCCTCTGCCACTGTGTCTTCTGGGCGCCACTGTAGCATCCCCCACCTGATGGGACTGGAGCACAGGACTTCACCACCACAGGGCCTTTGGGACATTCTGTGGCAGGAGATGGCTGTCTCTTCAGGAAATAAAGTTATCCTCAGTTTTTTGGTGTAGCTTCCTCAAAAGAGGAAAAACAGATGACTCTCAAAGTCAGCAATCTTATAACGGCACCTTGCTAATATAACAAGGGCAATGGCACCTCATGGAAGTCTGTGGGATTGGGGAACCCTGACCCTGGGCCCTCTGGGCACCCTGCTGCAGGTGCGTGTGTCCAGGGCCAGGGATGCCACACCCTTGATGCTTTCCTGGACTGACAGGCAGTCTCAGGGCGGCCGATCTGTGTGGCTCCCTCGGCCCTCACCTCAAGGGGTGACAGCCTTGGCCTGTATTTGTTTCATCAGTTAAGCTTTAGAAATTGAGATGTCACTAAGACAGGCAATAGGGAGTAAAACAAAGGAAAAACTAAAGGACATTTTTACCCTTAGTTTACAATTGCCACTACTTTTTCCATGGACATTCATCACTAATCATTTAAGTTGGGAAAAATATTGAAAAGTACAAGAATAATTCTGTCATCATTCTTTTAGGATTTACTGTGATTCAAGCTTAAAATGTCTTTTTCATGCATTCCATAATCTTATTCTGCAGTGGGAAAACCACTGTCAAATATGTTGCATATTCAGACCAAGGTTATAAGAAATTGAGAGGGTTATGAGGTGTAGCAATTAAGCTCACATATTAATTGACTGTATTCATTGGTCATTCCTATGTGAGTAAGTTCATTGTGAGTGTTATTAAATGGTATCATGTTATATGTTCTTGCTGTTGATATTTTATAATATGCATTATCTTTGAAACTAATAAAAATGCCTTTGAAAATTATGGATATTATTAAGATTGTCTATCACATTTATACCAGACTGGCAAAGTTTTATAAGATGTAAAATATAGTCTATTATACTGTATATTTTTAAGGTACTGTAAACCATGTGTATTGCATTGTGGTTTTTTTTTCTAAGACGGGTATAATGCACCTTCTAAAATGTAATTCTTTGATGAAAACAATGTAGTAGCAAGTTACTGGTTTTAGGTGGCTTCAGTGGCAATATAATTTCAATGATTTTTTTCATCACTCCCAAATTATCTGTGCAGTTACTCCCTTCCACAGGGCAAAGAATTGACTGTTGACTGTGTTTGAGCCTCAGATGGATTAGCTTAATCATCAGGAAAATAGGGCTAAAGAATAATGTGCCATTTACATAGCAACCCGAGCCCCCATCAAGCAGACACTGCCACCCTGGCAGATGCTGCCAGCACAAGACCTGGGAGAGGCCTGGGAGCCACAGGACAGATGCTGGGGAGCAGTTAGTGCCCACACAGGGAGCGTTTCCTGCACCCCAGCCATTGCCCAGTGGCTGCTGCTATAGCCTCATTCACTCACAGCACTGCTGCTAAGTTGATGACCAGTGGGAGGGTGGTGAGTTGGGAACACAGGCAGTCCTTCAGTCTCCACCCCCCATGCTGTCTGAATAGCATCCTATATTTCCAGGTATATTTCTTACTGAGCATTTTGTTTGTCTCACATGTGATAACATCCTTATCTGTGCTCAGTCACATATACACGTGAAGACCACTGTCCTATGGCAACAGTTCTGAACTGTTTCAGTCTGAGGCTGGGCTCCCCTGTGTTTCCAGGATAGAGGTGAACAGGGTGTGGGGGACCTTTGTGGAGATAGAGGTCCAGATCTGGAGAGGCCTGCTCCCCCTGACTACTGCTGGAGGAAAAGCCCTGAGACTCCTGATCTTCACCCTTCAGAGAGTGAGCAGAGCCAGCTGGCCATTGGGAGAAAGCAGGCAGCTGTCGTGCCAGTCTCCTTCCCTGGTCCCAGCTACAACTCTTACCTTGCAAAGAGAGCAACCCTTTGGGAGATGCAGAGCATGGTAGCACCTGGAGGTGTAGGATGGGATGGCATTTATCCATCCACCCACCTGTATACCAGTCCATCTGTCATCCATCTACTCACTTCAGTCCATCCATCTATCCATCAGCCTATCATCCATCCATTCACTCATTCACCCATCTACCCACCTATCTATTGTCCACCCATCCATCCTCCACCCATCTACCCACCCATCCATCATCCATCTGTCCATCTATCTGCACATCTACCCATCGCCCATCTATTCATTCATCCACCCATCCATCATCCATTCATCCATCCATCTATCCATCTATTCATTCACGCACCCACCCACTCTTCTATCAATCCATTGTTTCATTCATCCAACAAGTACCCATTACAACCTTCTGCATGCTGGCACCATGGGTCTGGACATGCTTAGGGAAGGTGAGGGTAATGGGATGGCAGTGGCAGAGGGCAGCCACAGCTTTCAGGCTTGAGGTTTGTTCTGGAATGGGCCACCTGAAATCCCACTAGGTCCGTGAAGAGGGGGTGGATTTATGTGATTTGTTACTGTGCACTATATGTGTAGCAGCAGGGAGGGATATTCCCCAGTATCTGGTAAGAATGGAAGGCACCATTCTCTAGCAATGTCTGCCAGGAACAGTGGACAGCAGCAGTTATGGATGGAAGGCCCAGATCTCCTGGAACCTGTTGTAATGGCTATGTGTGTACCTTTCACTGCATTTGTGCTGCTGGGCCTCACAGCTCCAGAAAGACCCTGCTGCCTGGGCAGGAGCTTCTCTTAGCTACAGGGTGCATTTCAAGGATAGCAAATGCACTGTAGGTTAACAGTTGAAATTCTAAAGCAAGTGTATAAAAGTAGATTTGTGAAATTGCACTTGAAATACTATAGAAATTGGATCCAAAGCAAATCGTAACAGTGCCAGTTCTTATTGTAATTATAAGTGTTAATATTGAAAATAAGGTTTACATGATTGTCTTTTTTCCCCTTTGATTCTAGAAAATTAACTACAATTTTCAAATAAGCAGGAACTTAATTAGGTTGTGTCAAGCAGAGCAAAGTGGACCATCTTTCAAATGCATTGCTGCTGCGTGTGCACCGTGAAGGACAGAGCACCTTCACGAGGCAGGGTCCTGTGAGAGTTTGTGCTCTTGCGCACCGGCTCTAGCTGTGATTTTGTTGCTGGGTGTCTGCTTCAGCAGTTCACGCAGCTTTCTAAAGCTTGCCGTTGCTTAGACATGCTGGGCTGAGGCGGGAAACAAGCGCGTGGATCAGTGTGGGTCTGTGTCTGTGAACATGTATGTACATATGTGCATAGGGTGGAGAGCATGGGGGACAGAGACAAGAATGGCCAGGGGCTGTGACCACATCAGAAGCAAAGGTGATGCTCTGTGGTACAGCTGGCCCTCAAAATCACTCAGGGACCCAGGCTTTTTCCATCCTTAAGCTCTGTTCTCTAACAGAAGGTTCTGGAGTCACCTTGGCAGTTGCCTCTAGTCCAACAGTAGAAAGCCAAGAAAGAACACAGAGGAGCATGCAGGAAGCTGGGTGGGTTGTACCAGATACAGTGGCACATGCCACAAATTGCCCAGCACCCCCACGGGAGGTGAGCCTGTGTCCTTGCCCATCACTTCTTCCCAGCTGGTGTCCAGACCTCTGGGTGATCCCTGATCATTGCTTCGTTGGTCTGGCTGTGGCTCTTTGTGGGCCAGCAGCCTGGGAGTCACACAGGGGCAGGGTAACTGCAGTAAAATACAGTCATTCAGGAGAGGAGGCGGAAGGGCCCAGCTTGGCCCCGTCTGGCCAGCTTCCTGCACCCTGCACAGCAGGGAGCGTCCTCATTCTCCAGACTCTGATTCTTCCCTGGGGGGGACTTCCTTGTCCCTTTTTATCTCAGCCACCGGCTTCATCCTTTGGGGGTTCTTTCTGATCATTGCCTCCAGATCCCCATCTGAGGAGGGTGTCACTGTAGAACACAATGAGGTAGAATGTGAAAGTAAATGGGAACATCTGGAAGTTTTGCTGTAGGCCTTATAAAACACATAATTTGTTAGGTGTAAAATGTATATAGTATATGTAGTAGTGATAATGGGATGGAATAAATTCCTCAAATTTGCAAAATTGTGTCAGGGCTTTGGTCCTGTACCAGTAACATCATTTTGTGGCTCTGAAGATTTGGGGAGAGACTTCCCCGAGGTCACTGTGCTGCAGCCTCATGGTCAGGGCTCACATGTCTCGTACCTGTGTTTCTCCCCACTTCCCCCACCAAAGCACCCGAGTTGTCATACCTTCCTCATATCCCCACACCCCATTGTTGTCCCTCTGCTTAGCAGTTATTTATTCTGCCTTTATTTAGGCCAATTGCACAGTCTGCCTGAGACCTGGGTATGCTAGAATCTACAGGGCATACAATATTTGGTGTAATATCATGGAAAAGTAATATCAAGTGCTTGTGCTTGATGGTGGTTGCAGATGAGACTGCAGAGACAGCTTGTGGTGGGTTGGAGTGTGGCTCAGTCTCCCGTGGGTCTGCTCCCTTTTCAGACTGCATATGGAGTTCTGTATAGAGTAAGACATATTCGTGTATGTAGGAGGAAGGCTTAGAATAAAATTTATTTTTTTCTCTTGTGGAAGCAGTATGTGTTTCTTGTAAGAATTAGGAAACATAGATACAAAGTAAACTTTATGAAAAAGCAGAGGGGATCATCTGCATTAGTCTGTTCTCACACTGCTAATAAAGACTAAGTGATTTATAAAGGAAAGAGGTTTAATTGACTCACAGTTCCACATAGTTGGGGAGGCCTCACAATCATGGCAGAGACTAAGGAGGAACAAAGGGACATCTTACATGGCAGGCAGCAATGAGAGAAATGAGAAGCAAGTGAAAGGGAAAACTTATAAAAAACATCAGATATCATGAGACTTATTCACTACCATGAGAACAGTATGGGGGAAGCCACACCATGATTCAGTTATCTCCCAGTGGATCCCTCTCATAACACTTGGGGAATTATGGGAGGTACAATTCAAGATGAGATTTGGGGGGGGACACAGCAAAACTGTATCATCATCCTTGAAGCCAAATATTTGAACGGGAACAAAGCCATAATAGTTTTCTTCCAATTCCTAGTACTGGAATTAGATTCAGAAGTGTTTAAGGCTTTGTATTTTGGTGTTGTTATGACCAGGGGCCCAGTAATGCCTGACTTTGCCTTGAAGGTGATGTAAGCATACAAGAGGGGTGGCTGCATCCCTCCACCTTCATTCTTGGTGCCCAATGAGAGGCGAATAGGCCCCTTTGCATCTCTTACCACCATAGTCCTCTCCAATGCCAGCCCCTTCTGACTTTTGTGATTGTTTTACCCTCCCTATGGGAGGCCTGGCTGTGATCACTTCCAGGAGGCCAGATGGGTGCTGCTCACCATGGAAAATGACCCTTTTCCCTGGTCCTGAACCAACTTGTCACTTCCATGCTCTGTCACTTTGACAACTATCTCTCTCTTTACTTTCTATAGGATGAAAGGAAACTTTTAAAAGTAAACTTATTAAAGCCTATTTGCATTTATTCTTTTATAAATTTTGCTCACATTTTGTCTACTGCTTTTTAAATTGGGTGTTTATATTATCGATCATAGTAGGCTGCTGGAAGGTTGACCACAGAAACATGGTTCTCACTTTCAGGGAGGTCACCATGTTTGCCTCCATTCAGGCCCATCTGGAAGGGGCTGCCTTCTGTCCAAGGCACATGCTCAATGTCCCTTAGATGGAAGGAAAACACATGGTCTTTATCCAGTGAACTCAGGGTACAGGTAACTGAAGAAACTAACCTCCCTTGTTTTTACAGATCCCCACTGAGCTGGACCAAAGGAGGTGGGAGATCCCTGCCAGGAGCCACTGCAGTGGGAGGGCTTACAGATGTTCGCATAGCCTCTTCCTATTTGGTTGTTTTAACTCCCATTAAAAGGAGTGGCTTTCAGCCTTCTCCTTGCTTACTGTCTTGCTTCATATGTGTGTTCACCTGTTCCATGCACATTTGTAACACTCACCATGCTCTCTGATTCAGCTGTGTTCCCTTAGAGTCGCCCCAACACTGCTTTGGCATGATGATTATGTTTTTAAAATACTTGCAGTTGCTTACTTCTGTTTAGTTATCTCTGTGTTAAGTATTGTTAATTGACTATAAGCAGCATGTTCTAGATTTTATGTGTTTGGAATTCTTAACTAAAAATCTTTCTGAATATGACTTAAACTCTTAACATTATGGATTTTTCTTATAAACAAGGTAGAATTTTATTTACCACCTAATTATTTCATTATGGTGAGTGTTCTCCTTACAGATAGTATAATGAATTTGGTTTTTACTCCTTTTTTGTTTATTTCCACAAGTGGAACTCTGTGTTACTATCCCATTTTCTGTTAGGGTCATTGTGTTGTTAAGTAATCAACTTACACAGAAGGGGTACACCCAGAAGGTTAACCGAAAACAAGTTGAAACATGACTTTGAAAATATATTTCTGTAAGAATTACTGTAATTCTCCCGAATGTGTAACAGCTAGGGTTTTAAAGATCTGCTTTGTAGGATTTATACTGCAAATAACTTGGCAGGATTAATTGGCCTGCATTTTCTTGCTATAATCAGTACCATCTAGTGTTTTAGTCAATGTAAGTTTTTGTAGTGTGAATGAGGCTGGTGATGGCAGCTGCAGCCTGTCTGGAGATGCTACTGCCATGGCTCCAGCTCCAGCGGCTGGGGCTCTGTGCCACACGGAGCTGGCAGGAGCTAGGAACAGGTGGAAGCCCCACCTCCTTCCAAGTTGGAGGGGCAGGAGCCCTGCCATCCTGGGCGCAGCTGTAGCCACCCAGTAGCAGCTGCAGACCCAGGCATCTCTGCACTCACTGGGGCCCAGGGAGCCCCTCTGTCCCCTCAGGCTCAGAAATGCCTGCTCCCACTGCCTGACCTCTCCCCACTCCCAGCAACTGCTCTAATTTCAGAGTAAAATTGTGGCTGAGCTCGGGCACTGTCACAACGTGGCTGGGTGTGTGTGCACTCAGGGCAGCACTGACATGCCAGCACCCTGCTGCCTTGGCCCTTTCTGGACTTTGGGTGCTGACGAGCATTAGAGGGAGGCCAATGGGGGGCTGAGCACAGCTCAGCACGGGCCTTGCAGGCACCCCTCAGCAGGAACAGTCTGGGTGCCATGGGCACTGTGGATGGCAGGATAATGGCAGCAGGAGGCAGACAGGCTCCTGGGCAGAAAGGGGAGGGTCCCTGGTGAAACTCCACCTTAAGCCCACAGAGGGCCTGAGGCTGGGGACCAGGCTGCCAGTTCCGCAGACTGGAGTGAGAACGTATGGTGCTTTTTCCAGGCCCACTCATAGCTGCCCATGGACCAATCACCACACACTTTCTCTCCTCTGAAGCCCATAAAACCCCACCGGACTTAGCCAGTCTCGGGCAGAAGATGGGACAACCTGCCGGCGGAGAGGCGCTACACACTGCGGGTCTCACTGAGCTGTTCTTTTGCTCAGTGAAGCACCTCTTTGCATTGCTCACCCTTCAGTTGTCTGCGCACCTCATTCTTCCTGGACACGGGACAAGAACTTGGGACCTGCTGAATGGCAGGGCTGAAACACACCCTTTGCTTGCCATGTTGCAGGCAACGAGGAGAGGAGAGAAGAGCTACAGCCCTTTGGGGAGCCCTGACGTAGGAGCTCCCTGAGCCAGGGTTGTGACACCTTCTTTGGAGCTCTGCAGCTCCTATGTTTCCAAGCTTCTGTACCACTGCACTCCCTGGTGCCAGACATGGAAGCTGCTTGTGGTATGCCTGGTCCAGCTGCAGCCTTTCAGGGAGCCAGTGTCCACGCCAGTGCCTGGAGCTGCCTGGCTGTGCATAGTGGCTGGGCCCCTTGCTCACTTGCTCACTTGCTTACACACTCACATACCCCTTGCCGCTCTGCGCCTGGCTCCTCTTGGTAGGCATGGGACCCAGCCAGAAGCATGATCCAAGCGCAGCCTGCCAGGCTTTGTGGGTAGAACGAGCCCACCGGGCCCCAGCAAAACTCAGGCAAAGGTGCCACTGATGACAGAGGTTTCTGTCCAGAAAAATGATACTCCAAGGATCCTGTGACACTGGGCTTTGATTTATCCAAAAGAGCCACACCTGACTAGGGACATGGGGAAGGAGGAGCATGCAGGTCTGTCCATGAAAGCCCCACTCCTTGCTTTAGGGACAGTAGCTGATGCTCATGAGCACCCCTTTATGCAGGTGCTGTGCTAGTGCTGAATCACCAGGACTTGCCCCACCTGCATAACCACCACCAAGAAGATGTCTTAACTCACAGATACTTCAGACCCAGGCTTGGAGAACTGGAGGGCAGGAAGCAGGCTCAGCCCCGGACTCTCACTCGGTGCTCCCTTGCCTTCTCTGCTGACTATCCTTCTGCAGACTGCAGGCTGGTCAGAGGCTTCCCTCCCAGAGTGACCCAGCAAGGTGTTTCTGTTCCTTAGAAGAATACAATAATAGCTGCCTGGGAAAACAGTTGTTAATGGAGATTATACTAAGCAGATCCCTTTCACATCAATAGTAACCAATTTAAAGCCCTTTCATTTACAAATGCTTCTGATTTAAGGACTTAGAGGTCAGTTCATATGCTATCAAGTTTAGATGTGTTTTGGAGAAAGTGGATACAGCCCACGTGGTCCCAAAAGGCAACAGGGCACAGGTAACAATCCCTGGATGTGATTAGTTAGTTGAGGACACCGCAATTGGGAGCGTCCACCATCTTCCACACAGGAAGCACCCAGATGAGAGCTGTGGACATCGAGGATGAGGCTTGAATCTGCCCTAGCAGAGCTCAGGGTCTAGTGGGAAAGGTAGGGTGGCCAGGCCAGCGGGGAGTGAGCAGGGAGGGGTGACCAGGTCTGCACAAGGAGCTGGGAATCGTCCCTATTAGGGGCGCTGGCCCTGGGCCCTCAAGGCCAGCAGTGCCCATAGCTCCATCCACAGCCGGAGCCTTATGCAGTTTCGGCACCATGGCAGCACACACGCGACCTCCTGGGGGCTGCTGGGGCCTATGGAAGTCACACATGTTGACGTGTTCCCTCGGCCTGCTCAGGGTGATGCTGAGTACCAGGCAGCGGTGAGTGGGTGACTGAAGGGAAACTTGGGGCACATCTGGCCCTCTGTGCTCTGCCACACTTGTTCCCATGCTTGCTGTGTTTGGTTTGGGGCCATTGACTCAGTAGACTCAGCCTTAGTCTGTCCCATGCTGCCTTAGCCGAGTTCGCTCGGCAGTCAACTTGGGCTGTGTGCTTTTTTTGCTGACCCCTTAACGGGTGACAACTAGTGTACATTTGAACAGTTGCCATCCAGCTGGTGCCTTTTGGTAAAAATTACAGATTAATAATAAGTGAAAAAAGCTCATGCTTTTTCTCTCTGGTGAAGACCAGCGCATGGCCCTATTTTAAAGTGCAGCCAAAAGGAAGGAAAAGCAAAGCTGCAGAGCCACTGCTACATTGCAGTTGCCATCTAGGATGTGTAGGTGTCTCAGGATGTTATGGCACTCAGGATTGTTTTGTGTATTTTTAGGGAACAGCTGTAGCAGCCAAGTGAAGACTCTGGATGTGGGGAGAACAGCTGTTGCATGTGTCCACGGGGCCTGAAGTAGGCCATAAAAGCCCCAAGTGTGCCCGTGTTGGCACAAGTACTGGGGGCTGCCAGGGAAAAGCTGGGGGTGGAGGAGCTCAGTGTACAGCATGCCTGTGGGGTCAAGTAGGGGTCCCTGGGTGGAGGAATGAAGGTGACCGAGGCTGCCTACCCATGTTGGCCTCACAACCCACTGGGAGAGGCAGGTCACAAACAGGGAGACCAATTGTGAATTGCACTGTGTGGAGGGAGAGGGAAGGGAGCACTGGGGTGGGTAGGGGCTGTGTGAGCTGGACTTGAGCAGTAGGAGATGAGGTCTGATGAAGCCTGCGCAAGGACACAGCAAGGAGGTAGAGGGAAGCACCCCAGGAAGTTGGAGGGGTTCTGGGGGGCATGGTGAAGGGCTGATGATGAAGGGCAGTGGCCTTTAGCACGTGGGCATGTTAGAGGACATTTTTTATTTATAAAGACAGCCCTGGCTGCTGCCAGGAGAGGGGCTGTCAGGGTCAAGAGAAGGCAGAGAGGCTCGTGGACAAGCTGAGTGGTAACAGCAGGGCAGAGGCAGACAGGCTGATGTGTTTCGCCCAACTGTAGAAGAAGAGCTGGTGACATGGAGTGTGAGGTAAGAGGAGAGAGAGAACCAGGTGGACTCCAGGTGTGTCTGGCCTGAGCACCTACTGCATGCAGCGCAGGGACAGATGGGTGCAGTGAGGTGACAAGACTTACATACATGTGCATTGGTACACCTGCTGCCCGGGGTAGCCAGGTGAATAAAGAGTTGACATTTGTCAAAACTGAAAACACCTCACTCGAGGCCCCCTGGAGCGCCCAGCCCTCCCCAGGCCCACCCTTGCTTAGTCACCCTAGACCTGCTCCTTCTGGGCCAGCCTACTGCTGTCTGTGCTGTTGGCATGTGGTTCTCCCATGATGCATTCCGTTTAATGAAGGAAGAACTAGACCCACAGTTTGGTGAAGTTGCTGACTAAACAACTGAGGTGTTAGCGACCTGTGCAAGGTGCCCTGACTGATACCTCTACATGTTTCTTTCTGTCATGTGTCCTTGATACAATTTCCTCTTCTGTTTCAGTAGATTCCTATTCTCATCAATATTTCCCACTTAATATGATGACTATTGTACATTATTATGCTTATTTTAATTGTCTCCTTTTGCATTGCACTAGAAAAAAATGCATTTGCTGAAAGTTAAGCACAAATCTTACTTGCTCTGTGTACAAGATCTATATCTTGTTCAGTGTGTACAAAATCTCTATAAAGATTCACTTAGCATTGACATTATTAGTGACCAGGAAATAAATAAATAAATAATAAAAGATTCACTTAGCAGTAGATTGCAGGGAGAATTTCCTAGAAGATAAAACATTTCACTGAAAATATTATCATTTGAATATTCTGGAACACTTTAGTGATATTTTTGACTTAGATAATACTGAAAGCAAAATATAAATTGAGATGAAGTGTGTCTCTAAACATGCAGTAGGATGTCAGTAGGATGCTTGTTTGATTTCAGACTGCTTTCCTTCAAATGATGTAAGAGGGTTATACTTCAGTTGCTTTTGTTAAATAAGCAAATCATGATTAATTTTTTTGCTACAAAGTTAATCTAGCCTTGGGAATGCTGCTTGATTTATAGTAAAGAATCAACATGAATAATCTCCACTTTAATAACGTTTCTCTTTCTTTTTAGTTTGCAGTTCAAAGCTATTAAATATGGAACCCATAGCAATCATAAAGAATATGTAAAAGTTTTCCCAAAGCCATCCATTTTTGAGGGAAAATGGATTTAATTCAGTAATATTTGTTAGTAATTTTGATCAAGTTCACCAGTTGTCTTAAACAATTTTTAATCTATAAACTTTTAGTGGACTCCTAAAGATGGCATTTTTTTTACCAGCACAATTGAGACTATTCAAGTTCTGATGTAAATAAGTCATAGTTTTAATGTAAATAAGTCATGTTTTTTATATTTTGTTCTGAGATATATTTTTCATTAAGGGGAAGGGAGGAAAAGGGTAGATATGCTCGTTGTCCAAAGTTGATAAGAAAATTGTGTATATATATATATATGTTGTTTATACTTCTGGTTGCAATGTAAGTATCTATAAAAAGATATAAAGAATAATATAACAACCATTTACCTACCCCCAGTATAAAACATATAACATTGCCAATTTGATCATGTTAGCTGAAATCAAAAGTGAACTCATGCAGAAATGGTAAGGACACTGTGAAGGAACAGCCTTGTTTGCTCCAGCTTGATCTTCTGTGTGGTAACCCAGCGTCTGGTCCTGTTTATTAAAAAGCACGCTCGTATGTCCCTGATTTAAGATGCCACCTTTACCAAATATTCTATGTCTGGATGTGTTGTGTCTGACTCTGGGTTTTCCTTCCATTACATTGATCCTCTTCGCCCGTGAGCCGCGCTGTGTTGCGTTAGGCACTGAAGCTCTTCATTTCTGATAGGAGGACTAAGTCACCGACTTCTCCTTTGGTTCAGAGTTTTCCTGAGTATTTGAGCCTGTTTATTCTTTTCATTCAAACATTAGAATCAGCTTGTCTAGTTCGATTTAAAAAAAAAAAAAGTTGGGGCCCAGCACAGTGGCTCACACCTGTAATCCTAACACTGGGAGACCAAGGAGGCCAGATCACCTGAGGTCAAGAGTTTGAGACGAGCCTGATCAACATGAGGAAATCTCATCTCTACTAAAAATACAAAATTAGCCAGGCATGATGGCACATGCCTGTAATCCCAGCTACTCAGGAAGCTGAGACAGGAGAATCGCTTGAACCCAGGAGGTAGAGGTTGCGGTGAGCCGAGGTCATGCCGTTGCACTCCAGCCTGGACAACAAGAGGGGAACTCCGTCTCAAAAAAAAAAAAAGTTGAATTTGTACCTGGAACCAAGTGAAACTGAAGTCTCAGGTCTTCTGCAGCCAAGTTCAATGTCCTTCCACACTTACCACCTCCCAGTTCTGTTTTACTTCTTGCTGCATTAGGAGGCATCCTGAGAAATGAAGAGGTTGTTTTGAATATTGCTATCAAATAAAGCTTTTTTTTAAATTGGCCATTCTTGGACTTTTGTTCCATAGGGGATGTTAGATAGGGTTTTAATTCTTATTTGTTTGTAGTTCAGGTCATAGAGGTTTTTTTAAAGAGGGAAGAAAAAAATAGCTGTGTGAAATGTGCTAAAGTGCTTGCACGCGCTGTTTTTCATTGTTTGATAACCTTTGGTAGAAGAGCTGGCATTTTTCGAAGCTGGAAACGTTGGCTTCTGCTCTGCAATAGATTTCCAGCTGCCATTCTTAATGTGGGAGGTACCTGCAGGTACTCACCTGCCACCACACTTGGCATGACTATTTTCTACTGTGAGACATTTTCCATGTCCTTTTAAAAGAATTTTAACATGTAAGGGCAGGAAAACAAGGTGAACTGTGTGAATTAGGTGAACTGCATGAGATGGGCTCACTCCTGTGCCTTAGCACTTTTATTGTTATTGTAAAGTTGGTTTTTTCTGGTCCTAGATATCTGAGAGAAGTCAGCCTTTCCAAGCAAACCAATTATTGATTCATTATATATAAGAATTTAGCCTTTTGTGTGTCTTCTGCCAATTATTAATAAGCTTTTTATTTTGAAGGCTGGTTGCGGTGACTCACACCTATAATCCCAGCACTTTGGGAGGCCAAGGC
Source organism: Cheracebus regulus (assembly GCA_963574635.1). NCBI lineage: Eukaryota > Metazoa > Chordata > Mammalia > Primates > Pitheciidae > Cheracebus > Cheracebus regulus. The sequence goes on from CAUYQU010029468.1 coordinate 19,309, forward strand.
GGGTGAATCACATGAGGTCAGGAGTTCGAGACCAGCCTGATCAACATGGTGAAACCCCATCTCTACTAAAAATACAAAAATCAGCCGGGCATGGTGGCGTGTGTGTGTAATCCCAGCTACTTGGGAGGCTAAGGCAGGCAGCTTGAACCTGGGAGGTGGCGGTTGCAGTGAGCCGAGATAGTGTCAGTGTACTCCAGCCTGGGTGACAGAGTGAGACTCTCAAATAAATAAATAAACTTTTTATTTTGAGATAATATAGATTCACATGTAGTTGTAAGAAATAATGCTTCTATGAACATAAGCCTTCATTTCTCTGGGATAAATGCCCAGGAGTACAATTGCTGAGTCATGTGGTAGTTGCATGTTTTATTTTTAAGAACCTGCCAAACTACTTTCCAGAGTAGCTATCCCATTTTACATTTCTGCCAGCAGTCTATAAGAGATCCCCTTTCTCCACAGCCTCATCTTCACTTGGGGCTGTCACTATGTTAAAGCAACACAGTGTTTTATAGCCCTTCTTGGAGGCGTGCAGCAGAGTTACTTCCCTGTAGTTCCCGGCTGCATTTCCCTGGTGACTTGTGATCCTGAGCATCTTTTTGTGTGTTTATTTTCCATTCATAGATCCTCTTCATGTCTTTTGCCCATTTTCTAATTGGATTATTTTACTGTTGAGCTTTGAGAATTTCTTATATATTCTATTTGTTGAATATATATTTTTCAAATATTTACTCCCAGTCTATAGCTTGTTTTTCATCTTTTTAACAGGTACTTTTGATGAGCAAAATTTTTTAATTTCGAGTGTATCAGTTGTTTATTTTGTGGATTGTGCTTTTGGTATTAAGCCTAAGAACTCTTTGCCTAGCCTTAGATCCTGAGGATTTTCTCCTATGACTTTCTAAAAGTTTCATCATTTTATGTTTTGCATTTAAGCCCATAGTCTATTTTGAGTTAAATTTTTAATAAGCTAGGAGACCTGGATTGAGGTTCACTTTTTTTGATCTCTAATTGCTCCAGTAAGGCTGTTCCTCATTCACTGAATTGCTTTTATACCTTTGCCAAAAGTCAGTTGGCCATATTTGTACTGGTCTGTTAGGGGCTCTCTGTTCTGTCCTCTTGTGATCTGCTTGTCTGCCTCTTGCCAACACTGTCCTGTCTTGATGACTGGAGCTTTATAGTCAATGCTGAGATCAGCTAGACTGATTACTCCCATTTTATTCTTTTTCTGTGGTGGCTACCTTAAAGTCTTTCTACGACAATTCTAACATCTGTGTCGTCTCCGAGTTGGCATCTGTTGATTGTTTTTTTTTTTTCATTGAGCTTGATATCTTCTGTTTCTCTGTGTGACAAGTGATTTTTTCTTGGAACCTGTTCATATGATATTCTGAGACTCTAAGTCTCACTCAAACCTTCAATTTTAGCTGACTTTCTTATACACCACCGTGTCAGAGGAAGCGGAGATGCCGTCTCATTACTGCTGGATGGGGGCTAAGTTCAAGTTCCCCACTGGGGCCCCCGGATACCTCTCTGTTGTGAGAGGGCCTCATCACTGCTCCATTTGGAGCCTGCACTGGCAGCACAGGGTAGTGTTATTTCCACCAGGTGTGACGAGAATCCAGGTTCTCATACAGTCTTCCATGACTCTGGATTGTGGTGTGGGAAGGGAAGGGGTAACTGTTAGTGCCTGGTGGGAATGAAAATTGTGGCTCACCACTCAGTCTTGTCTGACACCACCCCAACAAGGGGATTCCGGGGTCGTCCTTACAGCCTGGCATGGGTGGGGCATGGTCAAGGTTTTTTCTGTTGTGTTTGGCTGGAATAAAGCAATTCTTGTCTAAAAAATTTTGTCTTGCTGGGCTACCTCTTTCCTGGTCCTTTGGCCAGAGAGAGCTGCTTTTGTTGAGGCTTTTTTTGTGTTTTGTTTTTCCCTATGCCTGCTGATGTTTCTGGGTTCTGAATTTTTCAGCTCTATGTTGCGAAAATGAACCAAAAGTAAAATGCAGGGTTGCTTCTCAGGTCCTGAGGCCCTCCTGGCTTGTCAGCTTTCTATACATCTCTCAGTCTTTTAATGTGTGTTTTATGTATAATATCCAAGGTTTTTAGATGGATTTAATGGGAGGAAGAAAGAGGACTCCATCTTCCCACTGAGGAAGTTCCATTGCCTATTTAAAACCAGTTTCAGCCAATAAGAACAGAGCTATTTGGACAGGCTTATTTGTTGTTTCTCCAGTTTATAGTTTGGGTTTTCAGAATCACCTTGCGATCGCTTTGCCTGTATAACCTCAGTGTCCTCACACACTCTACCTGTTTTCCCGTCTTCATGGTATGCTCGGCCAGACCTCTGGTCCAAAGCTCAGTTTAATGAGCATGTCCCCATTTTTCTGGCCTGATCCCTCCAGCCAGGAGGCTCCTGGGAGTACTACTGAGGGCTTCTGCCCTGCCTGCAGTGGTCTTGCCCTCTGTGCCTACATCTTACCTCCCATTCTAGACCTCAACCCAGTCAGTTTGTATCAGTCCTTCCATAATGGAAATATTAAAACATTTACAAATCCAGAATTGTGTCATGAACCCTGCATGCCCATCACCAGCATCAGTAATTACCAACTAGGGCTCACTGGTTGGTTTCGTCTACACCTCATCTATTTCTCACCGCACTGAATCCTTTTGAAGTAAATCCTAGATAGTGTCCTTTCATTTGTAAATACTTCAGTATATGTCACTAAAAGAGAACTACCATTTCTACACCTAAAATAATTCATTGTAATTCCTTAATGTAATCAGCTATTCAGGCAATATTTACATTTAAATTTCAGAATCTGATTTAGGTTCTTGTATCTAGCACAAGTGCTTTGCACATAATAGATTCTCAGAAAACATATCTGGAAATAATTAATGACTATAAAATAATAATGCTTTTAAAACTATCTGGGAAACTTTCTTGATTAAAGGATTCTAAAAATAAACTCATTTAACTTTTAGAAACAAATTTGCCTGAAATATAGTGAGGCTGAAAGTTATTAACAAATGATTTCATAAAAAACTGTATACGTAATATATAGTTTTAGATATATGATATTTGATATAGATATATAAGATACATGCATGTTTTAGTACATTCTAGTCATTCTAAGAGAAATGAATTTGCCTTTTAGTGATTTGTAATATGTTTTATTTGTATACAAAGTAACATGGTTATAAAATTTACAAATCTTTTTCCTCGATTGCAATTTGATGATATTCTTTATTATAGATCATGTATTAATACAGTCTTACAAAGTATATCGAAAATATTTAAAAAGAGAAAACTCTTAAATTTATTAATAGCTAGAAATTGTGATACTTGTTCTTTGAGGATTTTCTGTGGTTTCTCCTGCCAACAAAATAGTACTTACATGTAGCTAGGAAATTAGAATGAATTTTAACAGTGATATGCACTTGAGTTTTGTCTGCATGAGGTGCTATTCAAGGTGAGAGACAAGTAGCTAAGTGAGAAGCTGTGGGTGCTGGTCCTGCTGTGTGGCTTTAGTTTACAGCTGGAAGCCAAAAGTCTACCCAAAGTAAAGGTAGATGACAAGTATGTGAGCGCCCTTCTGAGGCCAGTTGTTGTCTGTTGTGGTGTGTTGTGTCCTTAGTCCTCCTGCATCAAACGTCTTTCCAGGGTGCAGGCATCGGTGCCTTTGTCCCCTAGTTCAGCTCTCTTCACGGCCCTCCATTGCCCAGAATCAAACTACCCTCCTCAGAGTGGTGCGAGGTCTGTGGGCACTGGCCCTAAACCTCCCTTGCTGAGACCAGGTCCCACCCTCGTCATCCTTCCATGTGGGAGAATCCACGCCAGAAGTCCTTTGCTGTACTGGGAGCTGCCAAGGAGGAGTGTTTTGTACCAGATGGCAGATCTGACTTTTCTAACAAGACCTAGTTCTTATTTTATGCTTTCTTCCTTTAATTTGTAATAATGTCGTAATTATTTCCTTAGACTTCATATTACTCACATCATAGGCGCACTAAATGCCATTTTCTTACTGTCTTTCAGACAGAAACAGTCTCCGCCAGTCAAGAAACCCTCAAAAGTATTTTGCCATGGATATAGAAGATGAAGAAAACATGAGTAAGATCTAGGCCTATCACATAGTATCAGATAGCTAATTTTATGTTAACATTTTGGTATTTTTGTAGATTTATTTCGTGAGACCAATGTGGGGAATGTGTTTATTCCCATAATCTGTTCTTCTGACAGTGGCATGTTTTTAAATTTTGGTGTGTTCTCTGCAATAGGTGTCAGTATTTGCTGCAGATGTCTTCCCTGCAGCTGTATGTCTGGATTTTTCCTTCCTTATTATCATCATGGGGCATCACTGTTCCCCCTGGAACAGGCTTCTGGGTACATCTCATGAAGCCCCCCTGTTTCATGTGGAGTCATGTCATGGCGCGCCTCTCAGAATAATGCTCTGAATATTCACGCATGCAAATCGAAGATAAACGTTTGAGGTTGATTTAAGTACCTAGTCCTCTGCAATAACAGTACAGAAATATTTCCCTTCAAATCCAGTGGGTTCTCCCTGCATTTTGAGGGAAGGGGGTTCACATATGTCTGTTGATCTAAAGTTCCCAAAGGTGCTAATGAGAGCTGGGACTGGTGTGGGCCTCCTCCTTCCATGCTGTTCTCTCTGGGGCTGGGGGGTTGGGGGGGATGAGGGGGAAGTCTCTGGGGTATGTCAGCATTTCCTCTCTGTATTTTCTTCTGTAAAAAGCTCGGTGAAGGTAATTATCTCTTCTAGTTCATCTTCAGTCCCAGAAAACAGGTTCAAATGCGTCCATAGAAGTTGGGAGAGTTTAGCAGAGAAATTACAAGAAAGGCATCATTGCTGTAACTAATATAAATATTCGTATTTACCTTCTTGTCTCAAGGAATAATGTGCAGCTGTAAATGATGAGTGACATGTCATTGAGAGGGATTATTGAGCATTAGCTCAGCACCTTTCCCTTTGACTTCACACAAAACTGATGATATGGGGTCTTGGAATTGCTCTTGTGTACCATGTGAAACCCAAACCATGACCCAGTGAAGTGTTTCTGCGTGGTATTGCTGCCCGGCGGGTGTACTGTGGGTGCTGTGGAGGGGACTGGGCCTCCGCTCTGCGGATAGTACACTAAGTGTTGGCTTTGCCTGAAGTCAGCCATCTGGGATGTGAGAGTGAGACCACCTCCTGCAGCACTGCCGGGGCATGGGACCCATGTGCTCACCTCACTTCTGCTGATGTGTGTGCAGCCCAGGGCTGTTGGTGATTGTTTTTCAGGTTTTCTTTCTCATTGATCCTGCTCTTCAGATCTTTTTAAAAACCAGCTTTATGTTTTTACTGGGCAACTCAACTATTTCCAATTTTGCTGCAACTTTTAAGAGAGAGGTTTTGCCCATACTCCTCATTTGAGAAAATGTGGCCTGTGCTTGGCCCACGCAGTAACCCACCGAAGGAGTGTGTGCAGGGGTCCCCAGGGTCTCTGTGTCAGGACTGTGGCCTGTAGCCCACAGCTGCAGCCACCTCACATAGAGGCTTCATGATTGTGTAGCTTCTAGAACTATCCCCATGCTGACCCTGTGATAACTTAACACGATGAAGAAACCTCCCAAATAATTTTTCTGGAAAGGTAAACTCATGGTCTAGTGCTAAAACTTGGAAATGATAGTCCTGCATTTTTTTGTCATTTTGAAGGCAATGCAAAGCCCTATTATGATCAGTATTCACATCTATGAAATGCAGTAGCTTGAGACTGAAAGAGAAGGCATCTGTTTAAGAACTGTGAACGTGGGCATCTTTCTCTAGTTTCAGTGTTTTCCTTTATTATAGTAGCATTTTCAGTGGCAATGAGAGTAATTTCAATATACTCCTGAAGTGAATAACAATTTAGAATGTATGTAATCTGTGTTACCGAAAGTATATTCTTCTCAAGATTGTTTGTCAGTCCCATGGTAATTTTTATTTCTGAAAAGAAAGCATTTGGTTATTTCAGACATTATAAATATTTGATTAAATCCATGTCCAAATACATTGATAATGATTTGATTTTTGATGTTGATAATTGTTCAGCAACAAAGTCAAAATGTGAGCAGTAATCTAGTATGTCGTGTTCTTGCTCAGTTTATTAATCTCTGAATTCCATCTTGACTACTTTTTTTTTAACCTTTTGTTCCCTTTGAGCACCGAAAGGAGTAACCTATCGAGCTTTTGCTGGAGGATGTTATAAATGAAAATTTAATGTCCATTCCATCAGCTTTGTCAACTGGGAGAAGTGGTGTGTGTGTGTGTGTGAGGATCATTTTGGAGAAATGGTATCTGTAGAGAAAGTTTTAAATCTCTTAGCCTCTGCCACAGAGTGGCATCAGTTTTCCCATGGGTTGTGTCTAAACCAGGTTTATGCTCTACTGTCTTGGCTGAATGATGAGAGCCCTGGAACTAGAGATGTTTAACCTCAAAGACTGTCAGCCAAGGGCTAGGACTTGGTCCCTTTAAACCTTCCCATGGATGAGGCTGATGAACATTTTCACAACTTTTTCAGTTTGCTTAACATATTGAGAATCTACTTTTCTACGTGTAGTAGAAATAGGCCCTAAAGCCACTATATGGGGCACTTGTAAATTGGTTTACAATTTTAGCAGTATTTTGCTTACTTAAAAGATTTTTTATAGATTTTTGAAAATTAGTGGTAGGGGTCTTTAACTTGAATTCACACTGCAACCTTGCAGGGCACTGTGGCCCTCACCCTGGGCTCCGTGTGACAGCTGCCCGGCCATGATGGAAAGGAATTATTTATTATTCTCTTTTTTAAAAGCTTGATGAACACTTTTTATTCCTCTTTTTAAAATAAAAAAAATTCTGTTTATTTTGCCATGTAGTTTTAGAATTTTAAAATTATATTAATTTGAAATCTAAAATACCTTTAAAAGGATAAACAAATTATTCTGGAAATTCATCAAATAATTCTTTTAAAAAAGACAAAATCAACAGAAGGGTGTATTTATGAAGTTAGGAAGTTGTAGCCTGCATACAGCTACAATTTTGTAGCTTTTTCTTATATACTTTTCCTGTCATGGAATGGTATTAATGATTCAGATTTAATCAGCCCCCATATATAATGTTCTCATTTTTAAATAGACACTAGAAAAAAACCATATCCTCCCAACACAACAACTAAAAAGCCATAATACTTTACACAATTACATAAGCGCTTTTAAACATTGGTTCATAACCTAAATCAAATAATTGCATTTATTGATTGAATATTTTAAACCTAAAAAACTAATTATCTTGTGAATTCATGTTTTTAAATAGTTTTTGCTTCTAAGAGACACTGCCATTTAAAACCCTTAGCACGAGGGTGAAGAACAGTGAAAAGGAGGAAAATACTAAAATAAATATACATTTATCCGTGTATTGATATTAAATTGTCATTTCATTAGACTTGTTAATGTAAGGTCTTTCTGGATTAATTTGTCATCCCACATTTTGATAAGACTGAAAAAGTATCTCTAGATACTTCAGTATATTCCCAGAAAAAACTTATTTGAAGATTTTACTTTTTAAAGCAAAAGCAGTTGGTGACACTAAATAGAAATGGCAAAGTATTGAATTACTTGTTTAGTTGAGGCCAGTAATTCTTTAGCTAAATATATAACTCCTCATGAATACATCCAGGAATAAAATTTATAAGCACACATCACTTAACCAGTTACAAAGAGAGCTAAAGGAATCTATAAATTTTGCATTTACAAGATCCTGCAACGAAGGCGTTGTAAGTTACTCTTTCTGGGCACCGCAGGTTCCAGCAGCACTGATGTTAAGGAAAACCGCAATCTGGACAACGTGTCCCCCAAGGATGGCGGCGCGCCTGGGCCTGGCGAGGGCTCTCAGCTCTCCAATGGGGGTGGTGGTGGCCCCAGCAGAAAGCGGCCCCTGGAGGAGGGCAGCAATGGCCACTCCAAGTACCGCCTGAAGAGAAGGAGGAGAACACCAGGGCCCGTCCTGCCCAAGAATGCCCTGATGCAGCTCAATGAGATCAAGCCTGGCCTGCAGTACACGCTTCTGTCCCAGACGGGGCCCGTGCACGCGCCTCTATTTGTCATGTCTGTGGAAGTGAATGGCCAGGTTTTTGAGGGCTCTGGTCCCACAAAGAAAAAGGCAAAACTCCATGCTGCTGAGAAGGCTTTGAGGTCTTTCGTTCAATTTCCTAACGCCTCTGAGGCCCACCTGGCCATGGGGAGGACCCTGTCTGTCAACACGGACTTTACATCTGACCAGGCCGACTTCCCTGACACGCTCTTCAATGGTTTTGAAACTCCTGACAAGGCGGAGCCTCCCTTTTACGTGGGCTCCAATGGGGATGACTCCTTCAGTTCCAGCGGGGACCTCAGCTTGTCAGCCTCCCCAGTGCCTGCCAGCCTTGCCCAGCCTCCTCTCCCTGTCCCACCACCGTTCCCACCCCCAAGTGGGAAGAATCCCGTGATGATCTTGAATGAACTTCGCCCAGGGCTCAAGTATGACTTCCTCTCTGAGAGTGGAGAGAGCCATGCCAAGAGCTTCGTCATGTCTGTGGTCGTGGATGGTCAGTTCTTTGAAGGCTCGGGGAGAAACAAGAAGCTTGCCAAGGCCCGGGCTGCACAGTCTGCCCTGGCAACCATTTTTAACTTGCGTTTGGATCAGACGCCGTCTCGCCAGCCTATTCCCAGTGAGGGTCTTCAGTTGCATTTACCGCAGGTGAGGAACTATGCTGCTGCTTGGAAGCATGTGGTCGTTGCTCTTGGTAATACTTCTAGACAGCATTTCATTTTCAGGATTACTATTGACTTTCCACCTTGACATCACTCTGTCCCCACCAGGAAGAGTTTCTGGTAAGTCTGGCTGCTGAGGCAGCCTTTCCTTGATTTTGATGGTCATGTGGTCACTGGGAAGCCGTCTGTATCCTAGTGCATGCTGGGTCTGTCGCAATGCAAGGCAGGACACCTGAGGCCCCGTCCACCAGGGCAGTGTTTACAACGCTATCCATGACTCCCTTCCTGTTGGGCAACCCCCACGTGGCCCTCATCCCCCGGCAAGTCTTTAGCAAGAGAGAGGGAAGCTGAGCCCAGTCTTTGAAACCTTGCTCCCAGTTCAGCAGCATGTTCCTTCAGAGATCTCATCCAGGAACCTCACATTCAAGATCAGTGACGCCAGCCAGGCAGTAGCTGAAAACCCCAGTCTGAGTCAGGATGGCAGCCTCTGGCTGTTCGCTGTTCCTAAACTGAGGAGCCCAGGGAAGCAGAGGATGAGTCAGCACCACGGTGAGCACCTGTAGAGGGCAGGGAGGGAGGGCCTCCAACTACTGGTCTAGGGCCTGCCAGTTGCCTGGGGGTCTCTACTTTGAATTTCCTATGTGAGGTCTGTGAGGACTTCCCTGCTCGCCTGGCTGGAGGGGGGCAGCCACTCTTCCATTTGGCCTTCCCTCCCTCCCCCAGCCCAGTGAAATCAGGATGAAGGAAGTGGAAGTTCCAGGGTGGGCTCAGATTGGCTTACATGAAAGACAAAAAGTAAAGGAGAAAATAGCCTTTAGTTCTCATCTCTAAATCCTATAACTCTCTGATTATGTTTTACTTCTCTGCCTGGAAATCCAAAATTCTGGCCTATTGCAAAAATTATTCTTTTGACCCTCTATTTATTCATTTATTCCTTTGTATCAGAGTCTTCTTCATTTTGAAGATAACATGTACACTACATTTGTGGCTTGTGTTCTCCTGGAAGAATCCAAGTACCTTATAGTTTCTTTCTTGCTGTTAGATATAATTAGAATAACCTCTGTGCAGTTGTAGTCTGAGATGCCCAGGAATTCAGCTTTAAAGGAAGGAAATTTATTTTATTTTGCCTAAAGCAGCCAAATATAACATTAGTTTAAAATAATATATTCAAGGAATTTCACTGATTTTTTTTAATGAACCAAATACTTGCTTCCCTTATTAACCCTTGTCAACGTTGTTCATAAGAATTATTAGTCCATTTGTACTTTTTCAAATCAGTGGTGCCAGATCCCATGTGATTTTTTATTTTCAGGGTTACTCTTTGCTAAAATATTATAGCCTGAGTTCAAAACATTGTCTGATGTGACTTGTCTTCCCTTAATATTGACAGAGTGGCATATAAGACCATTGAAATGACATCAAATGCTGTGAATCCCAGATGTCTGGGCCTTGAGAGTGTAGACTGGGAGCACCTTAGGGGATGCAGATAGAAGCACCAGTATAGACGTCGGCCCTGCCTTCCTGGCTTGGCTGTGTGCCTGCAGTGTCTTCTGTGTGGAGCAGGACCAGAGCCCCTGGCTTGGGAAGGCTAGAGGGGCATGTGTTGGTCTCCAGCCTGAGGGGAGGGGTGCAGGTGGGCAGGGCCATCTCAGCCCCCGAGGCCACTTACCTTTGGGCTCTGTAGGTGATGAATGCCAGGTTCTAGACCTCATGTTCAGAACCACCAGGGCATGAGGGGATGGAGCTGCACCTCTAGTCTCTGTCACAGTGGACCCTGCCACCCTTGTGTCTTTGAAGCCCCCAGGGTAGCTCAGGAATGTGACATGTGTTCCTCCTAGGACTACGGTGGCCCTCCCAGAACCAGACCTCCTTATGGCTTTGTTGCTGGGCTCTATTGTCTTTCAACAGGAAGTTTCAAAATGTGCATTCTAGGGCGGGTGGAAAACCCTCACTGTTTCTAGAGTAATCCTTGAAGGACATAGGTCCGACATCCCTGCATGTCATTGCAGGTAAATGGTGCTGCCTGGGACTGTGTGGCATGGGTTTAACTCTTAAGAGTTGTTATTTTTGTTCTTATATCTGCCTCCCAAATTAAGAGGGGAGTCCTTCACTAACCATATAGGGTGAAACCAGTAATCCCCTCAAGGAGAGCTGAGCCCTGCCCATGTGCGTAATGGAGGCATCAGCCCCAGCCCCAGACCTTCCATCTGAGGCTCTTGGAACTCGCTCTGTAGTTACATTTCTTCGCCTTCCTTTGAAAATTCGGAGATTCGCCTAATCTGATATGAAACAGAAAGTTTTATTTCCTCTGGCTTATCCCTAATCTTCTTATGACTTTTTCTTCTCTGTAAATTGGAATGCATTGCCCTTTCCCTCTGGCATCCTGGCCACGTCCTGTGTTTCTGCCACAACCTCAGTTCATTGCATCCGCTCACCCCTGCAATGCAGATGCCACTGGCTGTGGGTGCATGAATCCTTGCCACCAAAGCCCCTCTCCATTCTCCACATGACTTGTCTTGAACACTGCCCTCTGGGACTCACTGGTATTTGCTGGTTCAATGAAAAGAGGAAAACATCCTGACAGCTATCTTTTCTATTCATTTCAGAAATATTTTATTAAGGATTAACCTGGGGATGCTGGATTTTCCTAATGGTCATTTGATTTTCCAGACAAGTGTGATATTGGTGGGACATGAGTTGAAACTGGCTCTTAACACGCACCTCCCAGCAGACATCGTTTCCCCAAATGCTATTGGCTCATTATATCCAAGATAAACCAAATCCAGCAGACCGTGTCCAAAATCCAACAAATATGTCTGTTCTCAGAAGCACTTTCATAAAGGTGGTTGGGCATATACCCGTCCAGGTGTTCCGAGCGTCTGAATGCACTCCCTCCCTGTGCTGTCCTTTGGTACATGATTATATTATACATTGTGCAGTCTGAGTGAGTGAGCAGAGCCAGGGTGCATTTGTGTGGAGAGGCTGGAATGACTGAGAAGCCCCTCAGTGCCCCTTTGAGGGAGGTGCTGTGCGCAGCCTGTGGCTTCTTTCACCGGATCACATCTCCAAGCTGCCCCTTTCTCTTGCCTATGATACTGCACATAGCCCTGGGCTGTGCTCCCAGCCACATGTGGCCCTGGGACTGACTGAGTCACACCATGGGTGCATGTGAGAGAGGGCAAGGGGAGTGGGAGGACCATGCTTAATGGAAGTAGGCATGGGCAGATGGCCCTGAGCAAGCACTCTTGTCTCTGTTTGCCTCAGTTTCCTCCTGAGGGCTGGGATGCCCCACTGTGAGGATTGGAGGGGTGTTCGTGTGTGGTGCTCACACTCTACACTGGCCCCACATGGGTGTAGTGAAGGACCCAGCTAGAGCCTGGCAGGATCCTGGGATGTCTGTTTCCAAGGAACGTTCTGGAAGAAACATACACACATACTTGTTTGCCAGATTTACCTGTGTGGTTTTCCAGGTGAGAAACAGCCTGTGTCACTCCATAAGGGAGAGTCCATGCAGGCCTTCAGAGAGTGAGCCCTGCTGCCAGGTACACCTGTTCCCTAACCTGCATCTGTGCTTCCCACACAGGTTTTAGCTGATGCTGTCTCACGACTGGTCCTGGGTAAGTTCGGTGACCTGACAGACAACTTCTCCTCCCCTCACGCTCGCAGAAAAGTGCTAGCTGGAGTTGTCATGACAACAGGTAACCATCTTGGTAACGTATGTAACTCTGCCTGTTTTCATGTCTGACAAATGTGAAGTGTTCTCAATCGAGAAAAACCACTGTGACATACCATTGGGAGATGGTTTCTTCTTTTCTTCTTAAAATGTCTGCCATATGCAAGTTTAGGAACTGCATTTATGAACTTGTTTCCCAACATGTTCATCTTTTTAACCTAAGTTTGTTTTATTTGGAGAAAGCATACTATATTAATTTTTCTTTCTGTCATCTTCATCCTGTGAATGGCCTCATTCTGCTCTGGAAGATGGCGGGGCTTACTAATTCTTGCTTTATTTGAAAGTAGGGCCTATCTATTGTTATTAGTTAATGGTAACAATGCCAGGTAAGTTTCTGTGTGACATCTTCTGGGGAGGGAGAAAGCTCTAGCCAGAGTAGAAAATCTGTGGGGGAAAAAACACAATTTAGAATGATAGCAAAAGCCCTATTAAATTCATCTAAAGTTCCCAGTAGCAAAAGGAATCCCCAAATCCTTTTCCCACATCCCGGGAGTGAGAACACGCATGCAGCGGCCCCTCTCGTGGGTGACTCCTGGAAAAGGAAGCCACATCCTTGGCCAGTGCCTGGCTTCTCGGGGTGGAGCAGGACTCAGGAGAGGACCCCTGTCATGTGGGGCCGCCTCTGTGCCCACCTGCTCAGCCCAGCCTGGACAGCCGGGTGCAGGAAGCAGGCCCTAGAGATCAGAGAGGGAGCTGGGGACAGTTTCTCTGTCTACACTCACCAGCCTGGAAGAAACTCCCAGTTCTTGGTATGTGAATGTCTTGCCCCTTCTCCCTGAGGGGTCACCTGTATCAGACTCTGCAGTCCCCTTCACTGGCCCGCCTCTTGCTGTGCTGGGAAACCCAGCTGCTCTGCTCGTGACCCTTGTTTCCTAGCCATGCCTTGTCCAGGGAGGAGGAAGTACCCAAAAAGCATCTCGGGGTTCCGTTTCTATTTTAATGTTTTATACCTGTATTTTCTCCTTACTGCTATCTTTTACATTAGTCAAAGGTGAACACCACAACTACTGAATAGAGTAGTTCCCTAGGTAAGGTTCCCTGCCTCTTCTAGTGACCGGGTGAGTGAGCTGGTTGTGTTCTTTTTTTTTTAATTTTTTTTTTTTTTTTTTTTTTTTAGATAAAAAGAAGTAGAATAAAAGAGAAAAAAGAAAGATAAAGAGGGAGAGAGAACGAAAATCTTGTTCTATTGCTCAGGATTTCATTTAAATCTGTAAAATGCTTATGCAATTACTAAAAAGTGATTTATTTCCTATTATGTGATCACTTTTAGAATAGGTATAATATTGAAAAAATATATGTT
>CAUYQU010029469.1:0-15675 GCA_963574635.1 Cheracebus regulus
TTTTCTAAAATCTCTTCCTCTTTCTCTTTCATTTTTTTCTTTCTTTTGCAGTTTCTTTCTTTCTCTTTTTCTCTCTTTTTCTAAAATCTCTTCCTCTTCCTTTCTCTCTTTCATTCTTTAAAAAAAAAAAAAAAAAAAAAGAGAGAGAAAAAAAAGGCCTCAAACTGAGAGAAGATATTTCCAACAAATAGAATCAACACAGGTAATCAAAGAATATTTAAATAAGTCCTCTAGATCAAGAAAATGATACTCCATTAGAAAAAATAGGAAGAACAAACTTGCACAGCAAAGGATATACAAATAACCAATAAACATTTGAAAAATGACTGCCTCATTATTAGTAGAATCCAAATGAAATTACAGGATCTATTTTATAACCATCAGATCAAGAAAAAGGAAAATATGACAATCCCTAATGTTGGCAAGGGTATGGAACAACGAAAATGCATACACTGCTGGTGGAAATATAAACAGGCACAATATCTTGGGTAAAAAGTTGGCATTATCTACCATAGTTGAACACAAGCATAATTTCTGACCTAGCAATTTTTCTATGTCAATATATTTGGCTTCAAGAAACTCTTGCACAAGGGCACAAGGACAGAGGTACATGAGTGTTCAGAGCAGCACTCTGTTCTGTTGTTATAAACTGGAAACAATCCAAATGCCCATTAGCAAGAGAATAGATAAACCACATCATATTCATACAACATTTCATACAGCAATGAATAATAACAAACATAATAATGGCCATCTTTCTTTGAGCTTTTACTGTGTCCTAAGCACTACTCTAAGCATGTATCAACTCATTTAACTCATACAACGTCCCTGAACAGTATGTGCTATAATTATCTCCAAGAAAATTAATGAACTAGACACACACCAATCAATAGGATAAATCTTAGTAACTGAATTTAATGAAAAAAATCACAAAAGAATACATATGAGAAGCTATCACAACAAAGTTTACAAACAAGCAAAAGTAAACAATCAGGCTATACACAAATGTACAAAGCTATTTCCTTTTTTTATCACATGGATTCATAGGACAAATGGAGATGTGAGGATGTGATCAAGATGGCAAAGTTCTTAGCTTGAGTAGTAAATTCCAAAGTTTGATTCTATTATGTTTTTTAACTTACACATATATTATAATATTCTTCTGTATCAAATATGTCATAAAAATCTCACCCTTAAAACATTTTCCATTATATTTATATCCTCATTCAATAACATTTCAGAGTTTATGAAGAATGGCTACATTTACTAAGCATTTAACATGTGCCATGTACTGTCCTATGCACTTTACAAATTATTTAACTGTCACAAAATTGTTCTGAGGAAAATACTATTATCTTCATCTTATGAGGAAACTGAAGCACAGAGATTATAACTTCCTCCTAAAGTCACAGAGCCGGTTTTTCCTTATTATGAGGAAACTGAGGCATAAAAGGTTTTGCAAATTCTTCCAAAGTCACATAGCTAGTATTTTAAACATGGAGGCCCAGTCATTTTGTTTTACTGCTTTACTCTATACTCTTAACCACTTTCCTGTACTGCCTATGTTTAGAATAATATTTAATTTTATGTGTAGGTTTTTGTGTATTTTTCCAAGGGAGAAAAAAGAAGCAGATACTGGATTACCAAAAGAAGATCACTAGAACCTCCTGAAAACGGCAACTTCTGGACAAGAATGAGAATGGACACAGTAGTTGAAGAGAAAATAGGAGATTAAATGGAAGTAGTATTTGTACTTTCAGCAGAAGCTGAAGAAGACAATGAATCAAGAAAAGGTTGACTGCATTTTACACAGAGATGGGAATGATGCAATAACCACGAAGAAAATATAAAGTAGGTTAATAGGATAATCCCAAAAGCAAAGTCCTAGGGCAGATGAGGTAGTAGGGGATCCAGAATAAGTCTCTAAAAACATGAAATGAAACAGCAATTAACTGATTCCACATATTTAGATTATGAGGTCATTTAAATGATATGGAACACCACTAAGTCTGACTACTTAACTGTGATACATTTGTACTTCTATCATCTTATTGTTTGTTTTCAGTTTACCATCTTGTTTTCTTTGCTTTTATTTTTATTTTACTTTTCCTGACGTCTCTTAGATTGAAAAAGTTTTCTATATTCTCCTCCCATCCCATCCCCCAATTGCTATTTGGAATTTATAAGACTATATTTCTATTGTTTAATATTATTTTTCTTTTTAAAAACACCTTTTTATTATTAATTTTTTAGGTTTTTGGTTAAATTTGCCATTATTCTTAAAAATTTTTTTTAATTTTTATGGGTACATAGTAGGTTTATACCTTTATGGGGTACATGAAGTATTTTGAAATAGGCATAAAAAGTGTAATAATCACATCAGGGTAAATGGGGCATTGGTCACCTCAAGTATTTACCTTTTGTGTTACAAACAAACCAATTATATTCTTTTAATTATTTTTAAATATACAATAAATTATTACTGACTGTAGTCACCCTGTTGTGCTATCAAATACTAGCTCTTATTCATTCTAACTGCAGTTTTGTATCCCTTAACCACCTGCACTCTCCACCTCCCACTATTCTTCCTAGCCCCTAGTAACCATCATTCTACTCTCTATCTCCATGAATTCACTTAATTTTTAGCTCCACAAATAAGTGAGAATAAGCAGGTTTTTTCTGTGCCTGCCTTATTTCACTTAACATAACAACCTCCAGTTCCACCTGTGTTCCTGCAAATGACAGGATCTCATTCTTTTTTATGCCTAAACAGTACTCTATTGTGTATATATACCACATTTTCTTTATCCACTCATTTGTTGAGGGACACTTAATTTGCTTCCAAATCTTGGCTATTGTGAACAGTGCTGCAGTAAACATCGGAATGCAGATATCTCTTGATACACCAATTTTCTTTCTTTCTTCTTGGTTTTTTTTTTTTTTTTTGAGACAGAGTCTTGCTCTGGCACCAGGCTGGAGTATAGTGGAGCAATCTCAGCCCACTGCAACCTCTACCTCCCAGGTTCAATCAATTCTCCTGCCTCAGCTTCCTGAGCAGCTGGGACTACAGGCACATGCCACTACACCCAGATAATTATTTTTGTATGACTGACTTCCTTTTGGGAATATACCTCGCAGTGGGATTGCTGGTAGATCTAGTTTTGGTTTTTTGAGGATCCTCTAAATTGTTCTTCATAGTAGCTGTACTAATTTACATTTCCGCCAACAGTGTACAAGGGTTCCCTTTTCTCCACATCCTCACTAGCATTTGTTATTGCCTGTCTTTTGGATAAAAGGCCTTTGAACTGGAATGAGATATATCTCATTATAGTTTTGATTTGCATTTCTCTGATGATGAATGATGTTGAGCACTTTTTCATATACCTATTTGCTACCTGCATGTCTTCTTTTGAAAACGTCTATTGAGATCTTTTGCCCACATTTTAATCAGATTATTAGATTTTTTTCCCCACAGAGTTATTTAAGCTCCTTATGTATTATGGTCAGATTGATAGTTTGCAAGTATTTTCTCCCATTTTGCGGGTTGTCTCTTCATTTTGTTGACTGTTTCCTTTGCTGTGCAGAAGCCTTTTAACTTGATGTAATCCCCTTTGTCCATTTTTGCTCTGGTGGCCTGGGCTTGTGGGGTCTAACTCAAGAAATCTTTGCCCAGACCAATGTCCTCGAGAGTTTCCCCAATGTTTTCTTTAAGTCGTTTCATTATTTGAGGTCTTAGATTTCAGTCTTTAATCCATTTTGGTTTGATTTTTTTAATGTGGCAAGAGGAAGGATCTAGTTTCATGCTTCTGCATATGGACAACCAGTTTTCCCCAGCACCATTTATTGAATAGACAGTCCTTTCCCCAATGTATGTTTTTGGCACATCTGTCGAAAATGAGCTTACTATAGATCTATGGATTCACTTCTGGGCTCCGTATTCTGTTCCATTGGTCTATGTGTCTATTTTTATGCCAGTAAAACAATATAAAAGATTTAGGTTTAGTAACCTAAACCTATGTTGTTTAGGTTATAAAAGCTCTGTAGTGTAATCTGAAGTCAAGTAATATAATTCCTCCACAGTTTTTTTCTTGTTGCCCAGAAAGCAAAGGTGGGTGGGGGGTGATTTGGAGTAATATCCAGGAAAGAGAAAGAGGAAAACTAAATGTTACTCTAGAATTTTATAGTGATCTAAATGTCTTCCATCATACTATTATTTTTTTAAGAGTCAGGATCTTGCTACGTCACCCAGGCTGTAATGCAGTGGTGAGATCATAGCTCACTGCCACCTCCAAATCCTGGGCTCAGTGATCCCACCTTAGCTTCTCTAGTAGCTGGGACCAGAGGTGCACACTGTCACACCCAGCTAATTTTTAAATTTTTTTTTAGAGATGAGGTCTCACTATGTTGCCCAGACTAGTCCCAAACTCCTGGGCTCAAGTGATCCTCCCGCCTTGGCTTCCCAAAGTGCTGGGAGTACAGGTCTGAAATACTACTACTCTTGATTATAGTTTTAGCATTTAATATTACAAGAAAGTTTACTGTTTTATTTTCAGTAGTCTTACTGGGACATTTTATGCATTTGTTCTTCACTGTCTCTTGAATAGCTCATCACTTCTGTAACTCTGGGTTTTTTCTGCATCTTGTAGGAGGTTCATGCTTTAATAGTTTTTTTTGTTTGTTTGTTTTTTAATGTGGAGGGGTTGATTAGCAAAATGATACTCATTTTTTGGGAAATGATGATGGGTAATATGTACAAAAACAATAGCATAAGACCTACTATTTGATAGCACAATAGGGTGCCTATAGTTAGTAATAACTTAATTGTATATTTTAAAATTACATTATACATTTTAAAACTATATTATACATTACTTACGGAATGTAAGTGGATTGTCTGTAAATCAAAGTGCTTATTTCACACTGCATGCCTGTATCAAAACATCTCATGTACTCCATATATATACCTACTATGTACCTCTGAAAATTTTAGAAAATACATTTTTTTAAAAAATGGCATTCATCTTTATATGTATAATGTTCCTATTTTTACCTTCACTCCTCAGTGATTATTTAGATCACCATAAAATTCTAGAGTAGCATTTATTTTTCCTCTTGTTCCTTTCCTGGATATTACCCCAAATCATTCCCCCACCTTTGCTTTCTGCATATTTTTGCAGGTAAAAATTCTACTTCTGTAGAACAACAATTAGGCTGATAGTATTCTGATTTTTCTCTTTGTCAGCTTTTAAGTTGTGTTCTTCTTGTTTTGGTTTTTAAATCAGGTTTCTCTACAAAGTGTCAGGAGTGGATTTCTTTTTATTTATCCTGCTTGGTACTCAAAACATATTTTTGATCTAAGAATTCCCGTTTTTCTCAAATTCTGAAAATTTCTCATCTACTGTCTCTCTATATGTTGATTCCTCACCATTTCCCTACCTCTTAAATGTAGGCTACAGCTGCATGCCCCTTAAATGCTTTCAATTTTTAGAACTCTTTTTGCCTTCCTATGTGCTTTTAGACTGAATTTCAATTTACTAACTCTCCTTCTGACTATGACTACTTAGTCTACTACATTTTTACTTTAGTGGCTACACTTTCATTTCTAAGATTTCTGATTGTCTCCTTTTCATAATTATTTGCTCTGGTTTTATTTCTGTAAGTTAGTGTTTCAAAACTCCCTGTCATTTTTAATGACTATGAGTCCTTCATTTAACCTTTTGAGAACATTAAACTTATTTTAAAGCAATTGAAACTGTTATTTTAACTTCATTTAAAATTAATTCATATTTGTTGGCTTTCTTAGCATTACGATTCTTCATGTATTTTGAAATTTTAGAATTTGCAATCTTATCCTAAATAGGGTATATCCTTTCATTCTCCTTTTCACATTCTTCTGCTCAGAGTTCAATCTAATACCTCTATGCAGAACTCATATTGCCAGTTTAATCTCATATTGCCAGTTTGAAATTTCTTCCCCTCAATCCAGTCTTTAAGCCAGGAAACAGCAGGTTTCAGTTCCTGGTTGATATGGTTTGGCTCTGTGTCCCCATCCAAATCTCACCTTGAATTATAATTCCCTTAATCACCATGTGTCAAGGGCAGGACCCGGTGGAGGTAATCAGATTACAGGGCAGTTTCCCCCATGCTGTTCTCATGATAGTTCCAAGATCTCATGGTTTTGTAAGTGTCTTGCATTTCCCCTGCCTGCATTCATTTTCTCTGTTGCCCCCCTGTGAAGAGGTGCCTTCTGCTATGACTGTAAGTTTCCTGAGGCCTCCCCAGTCATGTGGAACTGTGAGTCAATTAAATCTCTTCGTAAATTACCCAGTCTCAGGTATTTTTTCATAGCGGCATGAGAACAGCCTAGTATACTTGTCTTCTTCTTGCCTCCCAAGGCCTACAGCTTCCTATAAGACAGTCTCAGGTGGCAACTGGAATTAGCTATTTTCAGCCTCCTTCTTGGGCGGGGGGGTAGGTGGGTGGATAAGTTCAAATAGTGAGTCTGACTCCAGTACCTTGCTATTCATGTAGCACTAGTAGCATATTACTCCAAATAAACCAAACTCCTAGCTGCCACTCCCAGGTTACAGACCCAGGGCCCAGATACTAGTTTCCCATTTCTTTGATATAACATGTCTTTTGTTAGTCCAATTACGTCTTCAATTTTCTCTTTTTATACTTTATTATTCCAGTGAGTGGTTAGAACAGGTGCCTCAAAGCATGTATTCACAATACCTCTGTGATCGGAAGTTCTGCCTATTTATTGAGTTACCTTTTTCAAAGCTTATATGAAGCAATTAAATGCCAACATATTAAGCATTAACAAAAGCAAAGACCTATTTGAAATAAAAGCAAAATATTTTACATTTAATTTTTAGTATATTTTCTGGCAATTGTTTTCCAGTGAAAAACACTGGGAAAATGACTAAATACAGAGGGGTGGGGGGAGAGGGGGAGAGGGGGAGAGAGAGAGAGAGAGAGAGAGAGAGAGAGTGTGTGTGTGTGTGTGTGCGCGCGCGCGTATTTATTTATTTATTTATTTTTGACACAGGGTCTTGCTGTGTCGTCCAGGCTGGATTGTGGTGGCATAATCAGGGCTCACTGCAACCTCAACCTGATGGGCTCAAGTGATCCTCCCATCTCAGTCTCCAGAGTAGCTGAGACTACAAGCACATGCCACCACACCTAGCTAATCATTTTATTTTTTGTACAGATGGGGTCTCCCTATGTTACCCAGGCTGGTCTCAAACTCCTGGCCTCAAGAGATCTTTAAACCTGGCCTCCCAAAGTACTAGATTACAGGTGTGAGCCACTGCACTTGGCTAACATATAGTGTGTTTTGATACCTAAAGCATGTATAGAAAATCTAAAAAGCCTTTAAGTATTTGCCACATCCTAAATAGGTTATGATGTCATACTGGTAAACTGAAGACAAGCTTAAAAACACTTCTATTTAGTAACTACATTTGACCTTGAAAAGTTAAATTTATTATAATTTTATTTTTGTCTAGCTACACAGCAAGCAAATTCTAAAGCATCTTTATGTGTAGAATCTATATATTAATTTTTTACAATTTAGCTTTGGGAAACAGAAAGCAGGGAAGAGAAAAGAGAAGGGAAAAGGGTGGAATAATACATTTTCAAAACTTACCTAATATCCAAACAACTGGTATCTACTGTCAAAAGTTTCAGAAACAAACCTAGTTTCTACAATGCTCAAAGTCATTCAACTAAATCATATAAAATCAGTTACTCTAAGCTGTATACTTTTGGATATTCCTCTCACTACAAACTATCTCAATGTTACTAAATATAGAGTGTTATAAAGCACAAATAAGAATGCTAGTAAACAACTTAAACACATTTATGAATACTTATTTTGCATGACACCAACTTAATAAACTCACACTGCATCAGTGGAGTAGAATCTTTATGATTTCAATGAGTAACCAAACATTCTATCCATGAATATCTCTAGATATTTGTTTTAAGCTCAAACCCTGGCTGTTTGCCACACATCTGCTGTCATTAGCAAAATTAAAACTAATTTTACTAAAATTTAACACATCTGAATGCTCCTTAAAAACTTAAGGATTCCTTAGCAAGTCTCTGCTTCTTAATGAGCGGTTCCTGACTTTATCACATGATTTGAATTATTCAAAACTCAATCTCAAATCCTTAAATATACAAATTACCTTTCAATCAAGCAATCACTTGCTATCTATCTGATGGCTAACAAAGTCTAATGTGACCTAAGCAAATCCTGAAAAATTGAGCCCAAAATAAAACTGTCAATAAATAATATATTTCTAATATAAGAAAATAAACTAACATTTTTATTCCAGTCAGCAGAGGAAAAAAAACAAAACTTGGATTTCAATTTGAAAGATTCTGAATGGTGGAACAATATTAAATATTTTTTCCTGAGTCTATGTTCACCTCAGCAGTGTATTATAACATATTTTACCCTTAATTATATTATTTCATCACTATTTATTTTCTCTTAACTATGTCCTAATAAACATGCTTTTTTTCTGGAACATAGGGACTCATTACACTCTGCATTCTTTCACTGCATAAAATCAAACTCTCAATCAATATTTACCCAAGCAGTTCTCCATCACCACAAAAGAAAGAGAATAAATTACACAGGTAAACCCTAAGGGAGGATGAGGCTTAGGAAAAAATAATGAAAACAAGGAACCATTAAAATGTATACAGGTTTCTCAAGGAATCTGTAAAATCTTCCCCTGTGAAACACATCTAACTAAAGGAAAAATGGTCTTGAAATGTTTATTATTCTTCAAACACTATTTGAAGAGGACATTGTTCTCCTGACACAATACAGTCTGGTTTTTCTCCAGCCACTCTTTTTAAAGTCTTCTTTGCAGGCTCCTCTTCTACTTGTCCCTTACCCATGTGGGGGATTTTGTACTAGAAGATCCCTCCTCACTCTAAACACTCTCCCTGCACTGTCTCAAACAGACCCATCGCTTCAGTTACCATATGTGTACAGCTAAAAACTCCTAAATCTTTAGCTCTAGGTTAGAACTCTATGCATTCACTCACTTATAAATATTATGTCCCTACTATCAGCAAGACACTGAGGTTCATGCTGTCATGGAGCTTGCAAGCATGTAGTTGATGAGGAAATATATAAAATATTGAAAACATCAATCAGGAGTAAGTACTACCTATGCAGAAAATTAAATTACGGTAATATTAAAGACTTACTGGGTGGCTACTTTAGATTGAATGATTTAAAAATACCTCTATGCAGAGATGACATTTAAACTGAGCTATGAATGACTGGAAGAGGTTGAGCCACATGAAGTAGGGCACCTTGGAAAGAGCAACTAGAGCAAAGGCCCTAAAAAACAAGCTTGCCATTTTTTCAGAACCAAAAGGAGACTGCTTTGGCTGAAACATAATGAACAAGCAAGAGAGTAAAGAAGAAAATAAAGAGGAATATGGAAGCCAGATCAGGTAGAGAGAATTTTAAGAGTCAGAATAATAATTTTTAATTTTATTGTAGCAGTCTCAGCTTTGTTCTATGGGTAACTGGAAGCCAGTGGAGAGTTTTAATTAAAAAAGTGACACGATCTGTTTTTAAAAACACATAACTTGTTATGTGAAAAATGAACTACAGAAGGACAAGAATGGAAGCAGAGATCCCAGGGAGAAGACTGGGGTCAGACAAGAGATAATCATATCTTGAAGTAGGATGGTAGTTGTGTGAAGATGTGTGACATCTTTCTTTTTTTTTTTTTTTGAGATGGAGTCTTGGTCTTTCCCAGGCTGGCATGCAGTGGTAGGATCACTACAACCAACACTTCCTGGGTTCAAGCTATTCTCCTGCCTCAGCCTTCCTAGTAGCTGGGGTTATAGGCATGCATCACCACACCTGGCTAATTTTTGTATTTTTAGTAGAGATGGGGTTTCACCATGTTGGCCAGGCTGGTCTTGAACTCCTGACCTTGTGATCCACCTGTCTCAGTCTCCCAAAGTGCTGGGATTACAGGCGTGAGCCACCATGCCCAGTCTTTTTTTTTTTTTTTTTTTTTTTTGAGACAGAGTCTTACTCTGTTGCCCAGGCTGCAGTGCAGTGGAGCGATCTCAGCTCACTGCAACCTCCGCCTCCCGGGTTCAAGCTATTCTCTGCCTCAGCCTCTCGAGTAGCTGGGATTACAGGTGCCCACTACCACGCCTGGCTAATTTTTGTATTTTTAGTAGAGATGGGGTTTCATCATGTTAGCAGGATGATCTCGATCTCTTGACCTTGAGATCCACCCACCTCGGCCTCCCAAAGTGCTTGGATTACAGGCGTGAGCCACCCTGCCTGGCCTGATGTGTGACAGCTTAAAAGATAATACAGTGACTGGTAGACTCACTGGATATCCAACTGCCTATTGGTCACTGCATTATCTGTTAAGATCTTCCATAGGCATCTACAATTCAGATGTCTAAAACCAAGCCATCATCATCATCTCATTAAAATATCCTCCAGCTCTGGTACTCCTAATTTTAGAAGTAATCTACACAGTTGGCCAAACAGTAATCAAGTATTGCTCTTTACTTGACCCTCTCCTTCATCCCCCAAATTCTATTACAAGTCCTATTCAGTTCCTAGACCTCTTAAGGTCATCTACTCTTTTAAAAAAAAAAAGCATTATCATTACCCTAGTCCAGACCTTCATTTGTACTACTACTTTCAATCTCCCTCCTTTGCAATCTGTTTGCCATTTTGCAGCCAGTTATCTTTCCAAAACCTTAAATCTGATTAAGTACCTCCCCTACTTGTATTAATAACACTCTGTTATACCCACTACCTACAAAACAAAGTCCAAACTCCTGAGCAAGAGCTTGATCTGACTACTGCTTAACTCTTCCCATTTTCTCATTACATGGCTGAGTAAAAGGGAGACTGCTTTGGCTGAAACATAATGAGGAAGCAAGAGAGTAGTAGAAAAATATAAAAAGGAATATAGAAACGGGATCACCATCTCTTGTACTTTCAACATTACCAACCTTACCACCAAATCCTCTACTCACTATTCCAGGAAATTTTACATCCTTTCTCCAACATTCACCATACCAATATCTACCTTTTTTTTTTACCTTTCTTCTTTATTTTTTGAGGCAAGGTCTCACTCTGTTGCCCAGGCTGGAGTGCAGTGGCACTATCATGGCTCACTGCAACCTTGACCTCTCAGGTTTAGATGATCCTCCTACCTCAACGTTCCAAGTAGCTGGGACTATAGGCGCAAGGCGCTATGCCCAGCTGATTTTTGTATTTTTTTGTAGAGATAGAGTTTTGCCATGTTGCTAAGGCTGGTCTCGAACTCCTGGGCTCAAGTGATCCACCCACTATGGCCTCCCAAAGTGCTAGGATTTCAGGCAGGATCTACCACATCTGGGCAATACCTGCTTCTCTTTCATGTCCCCAAGTAGGTATCATTTCCTATGGAAATCTTTCCTAACCACTCAAGACTCAGTTCAGTGCCTCTCCTATGTGCCCCTGCAGCACAATGAATTTCCTCTATCACAGTACAGTCATCCCTCAGTATTTGTCAAGGACTGGTTCCAGGACCTCCCTACAGATACCACAATCCATGGATGCTCAAGTCCACCTTATAAAATGGTGCAGTATTTGCATATAACCTACACATATCCTCCCATGTACTTTAAATCATCTCTAAATTACTTATAATACCTAATTCAATGCAAATGCTAAGTAAATCATTGTTATACTGCATTGTTTAGGAAATACTGACAAGAAAAAATGTCTATATATGTTCGGAACAGATGCAGCCATCCATTTTCCCCCAAATCTTTTGATCCTTTGTTGGTTGAATCCAAAGATGCAGAACCCACAAGTATAGGGCCAAATGTTAAAATACAATATCTGTTTGCTTAATTTTCTGCTTTAGTAATCAACTCTGAGTCATTCTCATTTGCTGCCATATAAAAAGTGCTCAATAACTACTTCTTGAGTAAATTAATGAATAAATGAATAAATAAAGGACTTCCTTTAATGCTTCTTTAAAAGAAGCACTGGGTATACATGAACAAAATCTTTTTAAATGCATTGTTAGTCCAGCAAAAAATGATATGAAAAGGGCAAAAATGAAGTTAAAGGAGGACCTCTACAAACAAATGAACACACCAAAGCCAGCTTTCCCCGGATTTCTACTAAAGCTTGGATTCGTTGAGCTTCTTTCTCCTCCACAGCTACAAGTGGCACGGGAGACCAGAGAATAAGATTAGGTTCTGCCCAAGATAAGGAGTCTAACAGGGGACACCGAGGTAAAATGCCACAGTCATGGCGTTACTATGAACTGGAAACAAATAATATACACAGAAGGGAAAAGCAAGGAAACAGGCCTGTCTGTACTTTGGTGTTAAGTAGTGGGGAAGAAAAAAATACTCTGAAAATCCTACAGACAAGTGAACCCTAACACAAATATACAGTCTGAATTCACAATGTAAATCTAAAGCAGAGAATTGAATTTAATGTCATCTCAACTGTATACCTAATAGCTTACAGAAGCAAAAACAAACCCCGCTCCCAGGCAGAAAGGCATTTTCAATCCAGATAAATGTCAAATACTTCCAAGATACAAAAACATCATAGAAAATGAACAACTCAGTTACAAAATACAGATATGACATCATTAACAAGAGCAAAAAAAAGGGAAGAAAAGGATAATATAGTGAGAAACAAAAAGATTTCCTATAACAGAATTTTCAGTTAAAAACATAAAATAGCTATGTTTAATGTATCTAATGTAATAAAAGGTAAGTCTGAAAATACAACCAAGGAATTAAAGACCAACCAAGCAAAGTAAAAAACAATTTCTAGAAATGAAAAATATGGCTAGGTATGGTGGCTCACACCTGTAATCCCAGCACTTTGGAAGGCTGAGGCAGGAGGACTGCTTGAGCCCAGGAGTTCAAGACCAGCCTGGGCAACACAGGGAGACCCTGTCTCTACAAAATATAAAAATAAATTAGCTGGGGATGGTGGCACACACCTGTTTTCTCAGCTACTTAGGAGGCTGAGGTAGGTTGAGCCCAGGAGGTTAAGGCTGCAGTGAGCCATGATCTTACCACTGCACTACAGCCTGGGCAACAATGAGACTTGGTCTCAAAAAATAAATTAATTAATTAAATTAAATCATTTAAGTTAAAAACCCAACACACCTAATCAACCAGCATATTAGAGGCAACTAAAGAGGAAATTAGTGATCTTGGTAGACCTAAGGAAATAATACAGAATGCAGGCCAAAAAGGTAAAGAAATAGAAAATATGACAGAGAGGTTTAGAGACATGAAAAACAACATAAGATGATGTAACACATTTCTAATAGAAGTTCCAGAAGGAGATAATACAGAAATGAGAAGACATAATATCTGAAAAGATAATAACAGAAAACTGTAGAATTCCAGAATTGTAGTAAAATACTAATCCTCAGATCCAGGAAGCCCAACAAATTTCAAGTAGAACACATACAAAGAAATATATACATAATTACTTCAGAATAAAACTGCCATTTGTACCAAAGAAAAATGCTTTCAAAATAAAGTTAATCAAATTTTAAAATGCAGTCAAATAGAAAAGATATACAAAGAAAGGCATAATATCTGACTTTTCAACAATTAGTGGAAGCCAAAAGACAATGGAGTAACATCTTAAATGTGCCTTTCCCACAAAAGAGCCTTACCTAAAGGAACTTTTATAAGATGCACGTCCGACAGAAAGATCAGACATAAGAAGGGGTGGTTAACAGGATTCTGAATAAATCTAAGCAAGCAATAATATATATTTTATAGCAGAGAAACAGCAGAATAGAGAGAAAATATTAGCCAACAAATAGCATGTAAGTTTAAGGAGGTGATCAGAATTAAAGCATTCTAAAGTTTTTGTGTTTTTCAGAAGGAAAGTATATTTATCAATTACCTTTAGGCTCTGAAGTACAGACACAGAGTCTAAAACTTCAAATGAGAGAAAGGGAGATAATGGGGGCGAGGAGATGATGGAATGAGAAAAAAAATTAAAGGCAAAAAAGGAACTTAAGAAAACAGGACAAGAAAACATGATAAAATGGTAGAAATATGTTTAACTATATCAGTGAGTATAGTAAATGTAAACTGCCTAAACTTCCAGTTAAAAGATATAGATGATTGTATTAAGACAAAAAAGTTAAAATCAAAGGACGGAAAAAATTATAATGGGAAAATGGTAACCAAAAGAAACGTAGTAGAGATGTCACTAAAGAAAAAGAGTAGCTGCACAGTGATAAAGGGTATTATTCATCAGTGTTATGTAACAATTCAAAATATGTATGTAACTAATGACAGCCTCAAATTATAAAAAGCAAAAATTCACAGAACTGTAAAAAAAGAATACTGAATCTACCATCAGAGTGTGATACCCCAACATCTCCCTTGGTAATGATGAATTTTAAAAACAGGACAAAGATCTGTACTGAACAACTAAAAATCAGAACTGATGTGTATAAACACCACACCAGCAACCAAAGATACACATTATTTTCAAGCACAGGAAAACCATTTAGAAAAATTGACCAACTGCTAAACCAAAATATTACACTCAACAAATTTCAAGACTGAATCAATACAGACCACATTTCATGAAATACATTTAACATAAAAAGATAAAAATTCCATCTCTCTGTAAACTTAAAATGATACTTTAATAACTAAAAAGTCAAAGAAGGATCACAATAGAAATAAGAATACATTTAGAATTACAAATAAAAAAATATTATATATCAAAACTGTGTGGTGTGTTATCATGGCTTAAATGCCTACTTTAGAAAGGAAAGAAGGGTTAATATTAATAAGCTAAGTATCTACAGAATGACAGGCCAGGTGCAGTGGCTCACGCCTGTAATCCCAGCACTTTGAGAGGCCGAAGCAGGCAGATCACCTGAGGTCGGGAGTTCAAGACCAGCCCGACCAACATGGAGAAATCCCGTCTCAACTAAAAATACATTAGCTGGGCATAGTGGTGCATGCCTGTAATTCCAGCTACTTGGGAGGCTAAGGCAGGAGAACTGCTTGAACCCAGGAGGTGGAGATTGTGGTGAGCTGGGACGGCACCATTCATTGACTCAAGCCTGGGCAACAAGAGCGAAACTCTGTCTCAAAATAAATAAATAAATAAATAATAACAGGATGACAGAACCAAAAAACAAGCGATGCTAGTGAGGCTGCAGAGAAAAGGCAATACTTATACACTACTGGTGGGAATGTAAATTAGTTCAACCACTGTGGAAAGCAGTTTGGGGATTTCTCAAAGAACTCCAGCAATCCCATTCGTGACTATATATTAAAAATAAATTATTCTACCCACAAGACACATGCACTCATATGTTCACTGCAGCGCTCCTAGCAATAGCAAAGACTTGAAATCAACCTAGGTGTCCATTAATAGTATATTGGATTAAGAAAATATGGTACATATACACCATGGAATACCATGCAGCCACAAAAAGGGATCAATCACGTCCTTTGCAGCAACATGGATGTAACTGTGATGTGGCAATGAAAATGGCTTCAGCCAGGCTAAGTGTAATGTGGCAAGAAAAATGGCTTCTCAGGCTCACAGGCTACGTGACAAGTAACTACGATTACTTAGGCCAACGCCAG
>CAUYQU010029471.1:0-93423 GCA_963574635.1 Cheracebus regulus
TTATATATATAAGCTAGATACAGTAAGCAGTAAGGTATATGATTATATAGAAAGATGATATGGAACTAAGTACGATTTTATACATATAAGCTAGGTAGCAGTAAGTTATATGATTATATAGAAAGATTGTATGGGACTAAGTATGATTATATATATAAGCTAGATACAGTAAGCAGTAAGGTATATGATTATATAGAAAGATGATATGGGACTAAGTATGATTATATATATAAGCTAGATATAGTAAGCAGTAAGGTATATGATTATATAGAAAGATGATATGGAGCTAAGTATGACTGTATATAAGCTAGATATAGTAAGCAGTAAGGTATATGATTATATAGAAAGATTGTATGGGACTAAGTATGATTATATAAGCTATATACAGTAAGCAGTAAGGTATATGATTATATAGAAAGATTATATGGGACTAAGTATGATTATATATATAAGCTAGATACAGTAAGCAGTAAGGTATATGATTATATAGAAAGATGATATGGGACTAAGTATGATTATAAATATAAGCTAGATACAGTAAGCAGTAAGGTATATGATTATATAGAAAGATGATATGGAGCTAAGTATGATTGTATATATAAGCTAGATATAAGTAAGCAGTAAGTTATACTTCAGGCGCTAATTGTGCCTGGGGTCTGCACAGTTCTCCTTCCTCAGTGCCCATGGTGGGTGTTTCCTGCACTCTGTCACCCAGGCTGGAGTGCAGTGGTGCAGTCATGGCTCACTGCTGCCTCAAACTCCTGGGCTCATGGGATCTGCCCGCCTCAGCCTCCCAAGTAGCTGGGACCACAGGTGCACACCACCCCGCCTGGCTAATTTTATGTTTTTCTTTTCGGAGTCTTGCTGTGTTGCCCAGGCTGGTCTGCATCTCCTGGGACTGTACCGCTATTCCCCCTGTACCCCATGCCCGGCCATTGTTATTTCTTAGAAAAGCTTTGCTCAGGCTTGTTGGCCGAGTTGCTGTTGCTCATGAGCTCAGGGTTAATGAGTTGACAATATGTGTGGAATTGGTGTCTTGAAACGGAAACACTGCACAGAGGTTATGTGTTGATTAGCTTGTGAAGAGGCTGTGCGCAGAGGCTTGCAGGAACGTCACCTGCACTTCTCCCAGGAGCAGTGTCTCTCAGCGTCCACTGATGCAACGTTCACGGCGACCGCATGGGGCAAACTACAGGGAGTAACTGGAAGGGACTGGTGTCCCGAGAGTCTGCTTTGTGTCCCGCGTGTGCAGAGCTGTGGACCCCCTGTTTGCTGTTGCTGGCCTGAGCCGCTATGCTTGCCCCCTTCCAGTGCACGACCTGCGACAGCAGATGACCGCTTTGCAGAGCCAGCTGCAGCAGGTGCAGCTGGAGCGTGCGACGCTGACCAGCAAGCTGAAGGCGTCACAGGCAGAAATCTCGTCCCTGCAGAGTGTCCGGCAGTGGTACCAGCAGCAACTCGCCCTGGCGCAGGAGGCCCGTGTCAGGCTACAGGGCGAGATGGCCCACATCCAGGTATGGCCACAGTCTACCTTCCAGGGCAGGCCACGCTTCCTGTCTTCGTGTGGAACGGGGCTTTTTCCCAAGATGTTTCTGTTTTTAGAGTTCACACATGTCTTTTTGCTTTTAACCTGCTATCTAGCCCACCCCCTGTCCCATGCAGGACATGTCCATGTCCCCTGGCCTCCCACACGACCTTCTGACATGGGCGTCCCACAGCCTCTGCTGGCATTTTCAATTCCAAAGCCTCTCTCGCTGGGCATGGTGGCGCGTGCCTGTAAATCCCCCTCCCACCCCAGCCTCCCCACTCTGCGTCCCACTCTGCTGTGACATCTCACAGGCGTGTGGCACCACAGGGGTTCTCTTCCTGGTTGGAGCTTTTCCTTTCTCTGCTGCCTGAGCTCTCAGTGACACACAGGGCACATCTTTCCAGCGTGGCTTGCGTTTTCTACATCCTATAGGAAACACATTCCTCTCCTGTCTACTCGTTAGTGGGCACAGCCCATGTCCACCTTGGCCCTGCATATGTGGGAGCATGTGTTGGTCCAGGCCTGCCCCTTGGCCCACAGCAGCTGCTTACTGTGCTGGAGATGCCCAGACCGACTGGCAGGTGGCTCAGGAGCACCTTGATCTGTGTCCCAGTGCCCGGACTAATGTAGAGTCGACCTTGCAGATGCTGAAGAGCACCTTTGGTCAGCCTCCATGTTTTTGTTTTTGGGGTTTCTGAGACTGTGTCTCACTCTGTCATCAGGCTGGAGAGCCGTGGTGCGATCTCGGCTCACTGTAGCCACAGCCTCCCAGGCTTGAGTGAACCTCCTACCTCAGCCTCCTAAGTAGCTGGGATTAGAGGCGTGGGCCACCATGCCCAGCTAATTTTTGTATTGTTTGCAGAGATGGGGTTTTGCCATGTTGCCCACGCTGGTCTTGAACTCCTGGGCTCAAGTGATGCCTGCCTCGGCCTCCCAAAGTGCTGTGATTATAGGCCTGAGCCACTGCACCTGGCCTGTTACTTTTTTATTAGCTGTGGGATTTTTGTTTCCAGATAAAATATTATAGATTTATTAAAACTTTATTTCTCCAGAGAGGAATGTGAAATACTAATTCCACCAAATGTTCCTTCTATATCTAGAGTTTACAAATATACACAATAGAAGTTTTCTTCAATTTTTATTACCTTTTCTTTTTTTTGAGACGAAGTCTTGCTCTGTTGCTCAGGCTGGTGTGCAGTGGTGTGATCTTGACTCACTGCAACCTCCGCCTTCCGGGTTCAGACGATTCTCCTGCCTCAGCCTCCCAAGCAGCTGGGACTACAGGTGCCTGCCACCACGCCCGGCTGATTTTTATATTTTTAGGATAGATAGGGTTTCACCATATTGGCCAGGCTAGTCTCGAACTCCTGACCTTGTGATCCACCTGCCTCAGCCTCCCAAAGTGCTGGGATGACAGGCGTGAGCCACTGTGCCCGGCCTATTACATATTTTTTAAGCCAAAGAACCATATAGAAAACCATTTATTCTACGTACAACATAACTTGGAAACAAATCAGTATACAAATTAATATGCTTTTTAAAAGCTACAGTGCATTTATATGAGGCAATATTTAAAGAAGTGAGCAAGGTATATTTTAGAAGTATAGTTGGGGCCAGGTGCGGTAGCTCATGCCTATAATCCCAGCACTTTGGGAGGCTGAGGTGGGCAGATCACTTGAGGCCAGGAGTTCAAGACCAGCCTGGCTGAGAGGGTGAAATTGTGTCTCTATTAGAAATGTGAAAGTTAGCCAGGCGTGGTGGCAAGTGTCTAGTCCCAGCTACTTAGGAGACTGAGGCACGAGAAGTGCTTGAATCCAGGAGGCAGAGGTTGTAGTGAGCCGAGATGGCATCACTGCATTCTATACTCTAGCCTGGGCAACAGAGCCAGACTTTGTCTCAAAAAAACAGAAAAGAAGTGTGGTGCTGTGCTTGGACAACAAAAAGAGGAAGGTTCGAAGTGAAGTGGCTCTGGAGCCCTAACGGCATTTGTTTTTGGAGATAGGGTCTTGCTGTGTCACCCACGCTGCTGGAATTCCATGGTATGAGCAGCTCCCTGCAGCCTCGACCTCTTGGGCTCAGACAGTCTGCCTGCCTCAGCCCCCCAAGTAGCTGGGGTGCGGCCAACACCATCTCACCTGGGTAACTGTTTAAGAATTTTCTGTGAGAAAAGCGGGTGCGGTGGCTCATGCCTGTAATCCTGGCACTTTGGGAGGCTGAGGCGGGCAGATTACGAGATCAGGAGTTCGAGACCAACCAGACCAACATGGTGAAACCTTGTCTCTACTAAAAAAAAAAAAATGCACAAATTAGCTGGGCGTGGTGGCATGTGCCTGCAATCCCAGCTACTCAAGAGGCTGAGGCAGGAGGATCGCTTGAACGTGGGAGGCGGAGGCTGCAGTGAGCTGAGATCGTGCCACTGCACTCCAGCCTGGGCAACAGCAGAGTGAGACTCCGTCTCAAAAAAAAAAATGAAAAAAAGTTAAAAATGTTCTGTGAGGACAGGGTTTCGCTATGTTGCCTAAGCAGGTTTTGAACTACGGGGCTCAAGCGACTGTCCGGCCCCAGCCTCCCAGCGTGCTGGGATTACAGCATGAGCCACGGCGCCGGGCCCTCCCTGCTTTTCTCAAATGCCTTTGGAACCAGGTTCAGCATTCCTTAATCAGACTTTTTAAAACATTTTTTTGGTACCTAAATGTATCCCTTCATTCCCAGTAACATTCAGAAAGGAGGATAGTTCCAGGCATTCTGTCTTCCTTCGTGGTCTTGAGGCACAGACCCCACAAAGGCTGTCTCCCTTGCTCTGTGCACCTTCTGCGGAGGTCCCAGAGCCCGTGGCTTCTGTCACGTCAGGCACTGTGGACTCCAGGAAGCAGCCTGCAATAGTGGCCACGTGGGCAGGTCCGGCCGCAGAGCCCAGGCTGTCCTCGCGCCTCCTTTCCAGCTCTTCCTTCCCTTGGCTGGCGCCCTTCTCCTCTGGGCCATGGCACTGGGGCTTTTCCACGAGACCGTGGCCCAGGCTGTCCTCACGCCTCCTTTCCAGTACTTACTTCCCTGGGCTGACGCCGTTCTCTGCTGGGCCGTGGTCCTGGGGCTTTTCCACGAGACCATTGGCCAGGGTGGGCCTGACCACCTGTGGGTCTGGGCCGGGCCCTAGCTGGGCTTCAGGCTGAGAGCAGGCCCTAGCGTGTGTCTGGCTGGATTTGGTCAGTTAAGATAAGGTTCCTCAGCCGGGTGTGGTGGCTTACACCTGTAATTTCAGCACTTTGGAAGGCTGAGGCGGGTAGCTCATGAGGTCAGGAGTTCAAGGCCAGCCTGACCAAGGTGGTGAAACCTCATCTCTACTAAAAATACAAAAATTAGCCGGGCGTGGTGGCGGGTGCCTGTAATCCCAGCCACTCAGGAGGTTGAGGCAGAGAATTGCTTGAACCTGAGAGGCGGAGGTTGCAATGAGCCGAGATCGCACCTCTGCACTCCAGCCTGGGCAACAGAGTGAGACTCCTTCTCAAAATAAAGAAAGAAAGAAAGGGCTCCTCACCCACAGGGGCTCAGAGGTGCCCTATCAGTGGGGACTTTGGGTAGGTCCTGCTACAAACCTCAGTCTGATGAGCAACAAACTGCATGGTGAGCCCTTGCTGATGACCTGCCAGCCTTGCTAGACAGCCCGTGTTTCGAGGTGGGAAGACGTAGGGGGTCATGGGGCTTGTGTGGGGGATACCGAGGGGGTGTGGTGGTTCGTGGGGCCTGTGATGGAGACGCCAAAGGGGCAGCCAGTGACTCTCACCCTGGGGCCTCCAGGGACAGGCTGGTCTGCATTTTTTCCTTGAAACTGAGCAACTTTTTACCTTTTGCGTTTTTTTTTTTTTTTTTTGAAGGTTGGACAGATGACCCAGGCAGGCCTCCTGGAGCACCTGAAACTCGAGAATGTGTCCCTGTCCCAGCAGCTGACAG
Organism: Cheracebus regulus; assembly: GCA_963574635.1. Taxonomy (NCBI): domain Eukaryota; kingdom Metazoa; phylum Chordata; class Mammalia; order Primates; family Pitheciidae; genus Cheracebus; species Cheracebus regulus. Next base: position 5,477 of record CAUYQU010029471.1, read on the forward strand.
AAACTCAGCACAGGTCCATGAAGGAGAAGGGGCGCATTGCAGCGCAGCTGCAGGGCATTGAGGTGAGGCTGCGGCCGGGCCGTGTGAGATGAAGAGAGCACACACACACAGACATAGCTACCGTGTGTTTTTCTACGTGTTCTACTTCTCTGTGTGTCTCTCTTAAATATTCTCATGGATGGCCTGCAGTGACTGCTTGTGAAGACGTTGGGACTGCCCCTCCTCCTCATCTGTGGGGGCTTAGTGCGGTGGGCCCTTGTGGCTCTTTCCCTCCAAGCCCTGCCTTGGGCCTGGGCCCCTGGCTGTCAGTCGTTGCCGGTCAGGGATGGTGCCAGGCAGAGGCCGTCAGTCATTGCCAGTCAGGGATGGTGCCGGGCAGAGGCCGTCAGTCATTACCAATCGGAGATGGTGCTGGGCAGAGGCTGTCAGTCATTGCCGGTCAGGGATGGTGCCGAGCAGAGGCCGTCAGTCGTTGCCGGTCGGGGATGGTACTGGGCAGAGGCCGTCAGTTGTTGCCAGTCGGGGATGGTGCTGAGCAGAGGCCGTCGGTCATTGCCGGTCAGGGGTGGTACTGAGCAGAGTGGGTAAGGAGGAAGGGCCAGTGCGTTTGTGCCTGACACCCTATCGAATCCTGGCTGTGATAGCATTTTCTTTGCTTCTGAGCACTCAGCCTGCATTGCTGTTTAATCCTCCAGCAAACACACGCTGTCCAGGTCACAGGCACTGCCTGCGCAGGCCATCTCCAGAGGATGGAAACACAGCAGCCTTGGTAGCTGTTCTCCTTTTGCTGTGGAGCCCTGGACAATTTCTTACCTCTCTGAGCTTCATCTTCCTTTTTGTTTTTTGGAGATGGAATTTCACTCTTGTTGCCCAGGCTGGAGTGCAATGATGCAATTTTGGTGCACTGCAACCTCCGCCTCCTGAGTTCAAGCGATTCTCCTGCCTCCGCCTCCAGAGTAGCTGGGATTACAGGTGCCCACCACCACATCTGATTAATTTTTTTTTGATATTAGTAGGGATGGGGTTTCGCCATGATGACCAGGCTGGTCTCGAACTCCTGACCTCAGGTGATCCACCCACCTCGGCCTCCCAAAGTTCTGGGATTATAGGCGTGAACCTCATCTTCATAAAATGAGGGTAGTGCCACCTACTCAATAACCTTATGGAAAAATTAAAGAAGAAGAAATGGCGTAGAACCCCAAGGCAGAGTATGAAGGGAGGTTCTGTCCTGGAGGCTGCTGGGCCAGTCTCCTCACCAGCCTTTCTAGGCGTGCAGGGAGCTTTACGCAGCCTCACTTGGTTTCTCTCTCCTGTGACTGCTCCCACCTCTGTGGCAGTAGGTGGGCCGCCCAGCTGGGATGATGGACAAGAATTATGTTGTGTCAGTCATCATGCTTCGAGGGCTTAGTAGAGAAACAGAAAAGAATTTCAAGTTATGAGTTTCTGTGTGTTTTCCCCAAGAAGTATACCCAGATGTGAGGGCTCATCCATAGCCAGAATGCAGGCCGTGTTTGCTGCAGGGTCCTCTGGTCTCTTACCCATCTTACCCAGTGGTACCAAGCACTGCTCTTGTGAGAACGTGTCGGAGTCTCACACCCAAAAGAAGGTATCTGCCGCCCACCCGTCGTCACATGAGAAATGGTCAGGGAGGCTCTGCCCACTGGTGGATCCGGGTCCTTCTCACGAGGTGGTTGGCCTGGGCTGGGCCTGGCCTCTGTCTCCTGGTTGGCGGGTGGCCCAGCAGTCCACCCTGGGTCCTCAGTCTGCAGTTGGTAGACAGGGTGGGTACGTGGATGGGGGCCTCTTTCCAGGGTGGTAGGTTTCTCCACAGAGCACAGGGCTGAGGCTGCTCTTCACTGCTCATGTTTCCTGCCTTATAAAAACACATTGTTTCCTGGGCCCAGGCTGACATGTTGGATCAGGAAGCAGCCTTCATGCAGATTCAGGAGGCAAAGACAATGGTGGAGGAGGACCTCCAGAGGCGGCTGGAAGAGTTTGAAGGCGAGAGGGAGCGGCTGCAGAGGATGGCGGACTCAGCGGCATCCCTAGAGCAGCAGCTGGAGCAGGCAAGTCCTTGCGGCCCTTCAGGCTGGACCCAGGCCCCAGGCTCTCTCGAGCACCCGGGTCCACACACAGGGAGCCCAGGCGGTCCTCTGCTGTGGGACCGCGTCAGCACAGGCGGGAGTTGGGTTGTCGGTCAGATGCTGCTGCAGACCTGACCATGTGTTTGCCCTGCGGGCTCTTCTTCACCAGGATTTCACATGAAAAAAGACCCTCCATAGTGTCCATCAAAAGTATTTGAAACCTCAACAGGAAAAGGGCATACATTCTCAGAGAAGGGCACAGATTCTCGGATAGGGAAATCAGAACGGGAGTAGGGCACACGTTCTCGGATGGGAAATTAAACAGGAGGAGAGCACACATTCTCAGATAGAGAAATCAGAACGGGAGTAGGGTACACGTTCTCGGATAGGGAGATCAGAACGGGAGGAGGGCACACGTTCTTGGATGGAAAATTAAACAGGAGGAGGGCATACATTCTCGGATGGGAAATTGAACAGGAGGAGGGCACACGTTCTTGGAGGAGGGTTGGGCACAGCCATGTGCACTTCATTCCTTCTCCAGGTGAAGCTGACGTTGCTCCAGCGAGATCAGCAGCTTGAGGCTTTGCAGCAGGAGCACTTGGACCTGATGAAGCAGCTCACCTTGACTCAGGAGGGTCTGCAGAGCAGGGAGCAGTCTCTCGAAACCCTGCAGACACAGTACGATGAGCTGCAGGCCAGGCTGGGGGAGCTGCAGGGGGAGGCCGCCTCCAGGGAGGACACGATCTGCCTCCTACAGAATGAGAAGATCATCTTGGAGGCGGCTCTGCAGGCGGCCAAGAGTGGCAAGGAGGAGCTCGACCGAGGAGCAAGACGCTTGGGGGAAGGTACTGAGGAAACGGCGGAAACTTTAGAGAAGTTAAGAGAAGAACTTGCCATCAAGTCCAGCCAGGTAATGCAGCCTGCGTGTTTTGATTTGAATCAGAACCTTCCGTGTAGGAATGATGCTGGTTATTTAGTCCTTTCTTTTTTTTTTTTTTTTTTGAAACAGTCTCCCTCTTTCGCCCCGGCTGGAGTGCAGTGGTGTGTTCTCCGCTCACTGCAGCGCCCACCTCCCAGGTTCAGATTCAAGTGGTTCTCATGTCTCCACCTCCTGAGTAGTTGGCATTACAGGTGTGCGCCACCATGCCAGGCTAATTTTTGTATTTGTAGTAGAGATGGGGTTTCACCATGTTGGCCAGGCTAATCTTGAACTCCTGACCTCAGGTGATTGACCTGCTTTGGCCTCCACAGTGCCTGGGTGTTGGGTCATTTCTTTGGACGTGTTATCCTGTAACTGTGTGTGACCTGAGGAAGAATACTTTCAGGGCAGGGCCTGGGGCTTTGCAGAGGGCCCGACTGCACAAGCTGTGCTGCGCTCCTGGCCCTGCATTGGCTGCTGCATGGGAAACTGGAGTTCTTTTGGGGACTATTGAAAGTAATCTACCAAGAAACATCGGTTTCTGTTCACTGATGATGTGGAGCTCACATTTAAGAGAAGCTGCAGGAAACGTGGCTTTTCCTTTTGCCATCCTTTATGTGTGCCTGTCTGCACGTGGCACCCACTGGGCATGTGGCTGGATGGTTGTTGGGGTCAGTGCACGGGGGAGCAGCCAGGCGTGGCCTGAGGGCGACACACCTCGGGTCCTGCTGCATTGGAGCGTCACCTACAGGCACGTCAGGCCTGGGGAGAGCCCTCCTGATGTGGCTTTGATGTAGGCAGAACTGTTGAAAAATATAGACAGAAAGGGAAAACGGAAGAAGAAGAGTGAGTGTCAGGGAGTTATTCTGTCTTTAAATCCCACTCTATAAGGATCAAGGGCAATAGGAAATCATGAGTGTTTTCCCTTTCCTAAAGGAAGCTGTCCCTATAAACACTGACCTGTACTAAGGGATTTTCTGGGAAACACGCATTCCGACAGGTCACTGCTGTTTACAGTGTTGGGGGAGTTAATTTAGAGGAACTGTCCAAATTCTGTTGATGAATTTGAACTTGATTTTACTGGCCATTAGCTCAGTGAGAAACATCAGCCAATACCTGGAAGACTGAGAGAGAGGGGCTGGTGGAATGAGGTGTTACTTCATGTATTGGAATTTTACCCATGTTATCGTTTTACTGGTAGTTACTTAATCCAAGTTAACCTTGGATTAGGCTGTTTCCCCAGGACAGATGAAGGTGATGGCAGCGTTGACCTTGTCTTGGAAGCTGCCTTCCCAGCGTGAAGTCTGTTTTCCTGCCCTGGGGACCACAGTCAGCCCAGCTGGGAGATGGATGGCCTCCTGGTCACCACCTGTCTGTGTTGGCCACTCCACCTGGCCTTGTGGAATGTGCATATGTCCCTGGCCATCTTTTTTTTAATAGACATGGGGTTTTGTTGTGTTGCCAAGGCTGGTCTCAAACACTTGGGCTCAAGTGAACTGCCTTCCTCAGCCCCTGCAGAGTGCTGGGATTACAGGCATTAGCCACTCGGTTCCCTAGGCGTCTTGACACAGCAGTATCCATGTGGGGGCAGAGGTTATGCTGACCCTCTGAGTGTAGGTCTTGTGCGGTGGGTCTGTGTGGGAACCTAATGAGTGTAGGTCCTGTGCGGTGGGCCTGTGTGGGACCCTCCGAGTGTAGGTCCTGTGTGGTGTGTCTGTTTGGGGCCCTCTGAGTACGGGTCCTATGTGCTGTGTCTGTGTGGGGCCCTCTGAGTTACGTGTCCTGTTTGGTGGGTCTGTGTGGGACCCTCTAAGCATGCATCCTGTGTAGGGGGTCTGTATCGGGCCCTGTGAGTACCGGTTCTGTGTGGTGTGTCTGTGTGGGGCCCTCTGAGTACACATCCTGTGTGGTGGGTCTGCACTCGACGTTCTGCATTTCTCACAAGCTCCCGTGCTGAATGGGATAGGCTCTGACAGACTTTCCAGAACGAGGACCAGCGCCTAGGGTCGGCACCTTCAGCCTGTGGGCACAGCCCAGCACTGGGTTTTGTAAACTGTCACTGGAACAACCTTGCTCGTTCACCTGTGGGCGGCCTGGAGCTGCTCCTGTGCTGCAAGAGCATTGCTGAGCAGTTGTTTCCTATCAGGTGTCTCTAAGAAAGGTTTGCCAAGCCCAGGGCTGGAGTGTCCCCTGGCCTCATCCCTTCTCCCACCTCCTTTCCCGTCACTGCATCTTCATGCTCTCAGTGGTGAGGAGGGAGAGCCCAGGCCTTAGGAATCATCAGTTCCTGTCAGGTCACAAAGACTTCTTCCTATAACATCTGTGCAGATGTGTCCTCTCCTGGAGCCATCAGTGTAACGTCTGTATAGATGAATCCCCCTCCTGGAGCCCTCAGTGTAACATCTACGTAGATGTGTCCCCCTGCTGGAGCCCTCAGTGTAATATTCATGCACATGCATCCCCCTCCTGGAGCTCTCAGTATAACATCTGTGCAGACACATTCCCCTCCTATAGCCCTTAAGTGTAACAATTCTGCAGATATGTCCTTTCCTGGAGCCCTCAGTGTAACATCTCTGCAGATGTGTCCCTTCCTGGAGCCCTCAGAGTAACATCTCACCAGGTGTGTCCCCTCCTGGAGCCCTCAGTGTAATGTCTCTGCAGCTGTGTCCCCCTCCTGGAGACTCAGTGTAACATCTGTGCAGACATGTTACCCTTCTGGAGCCCTCCGTATAACATCTCTGCAGATATGTCCTTTCCTGGAGCCATCAGTGTAACATCTGTGCAGATGTGTCCCCTTCTAGAGCCCTCAGGGTAGCATCTGTGCAGCTGTGTCCCCTCCTGGAGCCCTCTGTAACATTTGTGTAGATGTATTCCCCTCCTGGAGCCTTCAGTGTAACACCTATGCAGACATATTCCTTTCCTGGAGCCCTCTGTATAACATCTCTGCAGATGTGCCCCTCTGCCCCGGGGCCCTCAGTGTAATGTCTCTGCAGATGTGTTCCCCTTCTGGAGCCTTCAGTGTAACATCTGTGCAGACACATTCCCCTCCTGGAGCCCTCAGTGTAAAGTCTCTGCAGATGTGCCCCCCTTCTGGATCCCTCAGTGTAACTTCTCTGCAGACATGTCCCCTCCTGGAGTCCTCAGTGTAAAGTCTCTGCAGATGTGCCGCCCCTCCTGGAGCTCTCAGTATAACTTCTCTGTAGATACAGTTCCCTCCTGAAGCCCTCAGTGTAACATCTCTGTACATGTGCCCCCCTCCTGGAGCCCTCAGTGTAACTTCTCTGCAGACATGTCCCTCCTGGAGCCTTCAGTGTAACTTCTCTGCAGATGTGTCACCTCCTGGAGCCCTCAGTGTAACATCTGTTCACGTGTCCCCCATAGGTGGAACACCTGCAGCAGGAGACTGCCGCTCTGAAAAAGCAGACGCAAAAAATAAAGGAACAGTTTATTCAACAAAAGGTAAAACTGTGTTGTTGATTTCTTGAAACAAGCATATGAACAGTTTTGTGTGGTTTAATTGCTGAGCAATTCCAATTTAATTGAAATTGAGAATGTAATATCTCGGGTTCTCTTTAACTTTTTTTTTTTTAACCTTGTCAGATGATTTTTTTTTTTGCCTCATTAGATGAGCTCTTTAACTTTTTTTTTAAAGAAACTTAATCTCCAAAGTCAAGACACACTTCCACAGCGGGGTGGGCGTCTTGGCCCTCAGATCTCCAGGGGCAGCTGTTTTTGGAGCAACTGTTGCTTGCTCCAGGGAGCTGTATGTGTTGTGTGGTGGTATTACCACGCAGGTTGGGTTTGCCATTTAAAATGTCTTTGAAAAATTTACATGGAGTTCCAGCATTGAAACAAATTATGGTCACCCAAAAAAACATGAAATATAAATTTTGTGTTAGTGAAGCCAGTACCTCTTGTTGGATTTTTTTTTCAGTCTTTCATATGATTTTATCTTCTTCTTTCAACCATAATAATGTGATATCCAAATTTTGTCTTAACTGGTGGGTCTGTAAACACAGGCTTTCCATCCCATTTACAAGCAAGGCAAATGCTGCTACTTGAAATGGTCCCACCATGGACCCTCTGGTCATCCAACCCAAGTCACCCCCTTGCCTGGCTCTACTTTCACTATATTGTGCGGCCACTTCATTGAATCTCACCCCAGAGTTTAACTTTTCCATGGCTTCCATGATTTTGCCATGTTTTTCACCTAGAATGTGTCTGACCTTTACTGCATTGCCACCACCTTTGGGACCTTGAGCCTTCTTGTCAGCACTGTCACTCCCAGAGGCTGCTACCCCTTCCCCGCTTTTCCAGAACCACTTTTTCCTTTGGGCGGCATCTTGGAAACCTGCTGTTGAACTCTCCCTCTTGTTGGAGTTTATGGGATCTGAGTTAGGACCACTCCTGAAGCTGTATCGTGAGTGCTGCTGTGTTTTATTACTGAGCGAGGGCCACCCAAAGCAGCAGTGTGAGTGCTGGTGTGTTGTTTGTTTTTGAGATGGAGTCTGGCTCTGCCACTGAGGCTGGCATGCAGTAGTGCTGTCCCTGCCCAACCTCCAGCTGCTGGGTTCAAGTGATTCTCCTGCCTCAGCCTCCCGAGTAGCTGGGACTACAAGCATGTACCACCTTGGCTGGCTAGCTTTTTTGGGACGTAGTCTCTCTCTGTTGTCCAGGCTGAAGTGCAGTGGCATGATCTTGGCTCACTGCAACCTCCGCCTCCGGGGTTCAAGCAATTCTCCTGCCTCAGCCTCCCAAGTAGCTGGGACTACAGGCACGTGCCCCATGCCTAGCTAATTTTTGTATTTTTAGTAGAGACGGGGTTTCACCATATTGGCCAGGCTAGTCTCAAACTCCTGACCTCGTGATCTGGCCTCCCAAAGTGCTGAGATTACAAGCGTGAGCCACTGCGCCCGGCCTACTGTATTTTATTTCTGAGCAAGGGCGATCCCTGAAGCAGTGCTGTGAATGCTGCTTTTATTTTGTTTTATTACCAAGCCCCAAGCAAGGGCATTACCTGTTGGAAGCAAAGCAGTGCAGCTGAAGGCAGAAGAGAGCCAGATTCCCTGGAATAGAGGAGACGTCTAGGAGGCCAGTATGCCCGCCACATGCATCACACAGACTCTTGATTAGGCAGTGATGTCACCTGTGAATAAATAATGGTGTGTCTCAGTCGATGGAGTCTTAGATTCAATGAAATGTATGTTTACCTCAAAAAAGTTATGCCTCCGATAAGTGGTAAACATTTTTGTTGAAGCCAGCTTGACCCCCAGAAAGGCCCACAAACGCGGGCTCACAGCTCGGACTTTCTGGCAGGTGATGGTGGAGGCCTACCGGCGTGATGCCACCTCCAAAGACCAGCTCATCAGTGAGCTGAAGGCCACCAGGAAGAGGCTGGACTCGGAGCTCAAGGAGCTGCGGCAGGAGCTAATGCACGTGCAGGGGGAGAAGCGGGCTGTGGAGGCAGAGCTCTCACGTCTGCACAGGGAGGCGTCCCAGGCCCGGCAGCAGATGGCAGACCTCGAAGGGCATCTCCAGGCCATGCAGAAGGAGCGAGATGAGATGGAGACACACCTGCAGGTCTGCCAGTGTCAGATTGACTCACTCGCTGGGGAGGATTCAGCCAAAGCGCTTGGGGGCCCACTGTGTCTGGGGCGGGGCGGGGGCAAGGTGGGGAGAGGCTTTTGGAGGAACAGCCTGGAACAAAGCCCACCTGGAGCATAGGTCCTGGAGGGGCAGTCCGGTGAGGCCCAGTAGGTCCTAGAGGGGCAGTCCGGTGAGGCCTGGTTGGTAGGTCCTGTAGGGGCAGTCAGTGAGGCCTCTTGGGCCTAGGTGGCAACGTTGCATGAAAGGAGGGAGTGAGGAGGCCCCGTGAGGCAGCTGACTTCCCTCCATTGCTGCGGGCTCCTGGGAGCCAATGTGTGAGGAAAGTGACCGCTATGCAGAGAGCAAGGGTGAGGGTTCTGTGGAGATCCCATGTCAGGGCAGGATGCTGGGGCCTGGGGACCCTGGGAGTCCCTTATGGTGGGTGCAGAGCTGGGACCGGCCAGAGCCAGTGACATTCCTGTGGAAACGGAGCCTGGTGTGGCTTCTGCACGCAGCAGGTGCTGGAGATGCTGGGGATGGTTTCTCGGATGCAGGTGGCAGAGTGGGTGAGCGGGAGGCGAGGGAAGGGGTGGGAGACAGTCCAGGTTCCTGTCCGGTCCAAGCTGAGAGCCGGGAGGTGAGATGAGGAATCAGGAGAGCAGCAGTCAACGGGGGGAGGGTGGGCTGACGGGACATTAGACCAAGGGCGCCGTTTTGCCTATGATGTTTCTGAAGTTGCCCGAGAGGACCAAGCCAAGGTCCCAGGTTGGTTGGTGTGTCTGGCTCAGTAGGAGTGAGTAGCTGGTGCCATCAGTGTGGTAAAGTAGGGGCTGATGGGGGAGTGTGGGGTGGGGAGGTGGGTGGGCCGGGGGCCGATGAGGGAGCGCGGGGTGGGGAGGTGGGTGGGCCATGGGCTGATGGAACGTCGGGGTAGGGCAGGGAGGCCGGCAGCTGGGGCTGCAGGAGGCTGGAGGACTTAGCAATGCGGTCACAGCATGTTCACACCCCACTGCTGCAGGCCTGGGCTGGTTCTGGGGACTCGCCAAGCACACAGGAGCTGGGGAAAGGCTGTGAGGGCAGGAGCAGGTGGGGGACGTGGCCCTCAGCACTCACAGTTGTGCCTGGGGAGGGCATCTGGGGGCTCCAGGGAGGGGTCCTGTGATGTCTGGGGAGGGGTCCTGGGTTCTCCAGGGAAGGGTCCTGGGGGCTCCGGAAGGTCCCGGGGGTTCCAGGGGAGGGGACCCGGGAGCTTTGGGGAGGAGTCCTGGGGGATCTGGGGAAGGGGTCCTGGGGGCTCTAGGGGAGAGGTCCTGGGGCCCTGGGGAGGGATCCTGGGTCCAGGGGATTTGAGGGAGAGAGGAAAACCTGTGGACCCAGTCATGCTGTGTTGTGCCTCTGATGCTTTGGACACAGTGTTTGGAAGCACTTGCTGGCCTCAATCAGGGGTGGTTTATAAGAAGGCAGATATCTCTCTCATGATTTTTCTCAAGGTCCAAGTCCTCCAGGGCAAGCCTGAGCAGTGCTGTTGGCGGGGGTGATGGGCTGGAGCCGGGGAGGGGAGCCGGGCTGGGGACGGTGGTGCCGCTCCTCACGCCCTCCCTCCCTCCCTTCCAAAGTCTTTGCAGTTCGATAAGGACCAGATGGTTGCGGTCACAGAGGCCAACGAGGTGCTGAAGAAACAAATTGAAGAGTTGCAGCAAGAAGCACGGAAGTAAGTCTGCGTGTGCCTGGCAGAGGTGGGAGAGCCTTGGGGTCTGCTGGGGTTGTGGGGGACACCCCCTCTGGGAGGTAGTGTGGCGGCTTGGAATGTTAAGGCCCGGGTGTGCCGTCCGTGTGGTGTGGTGGCTGCTCATCTGCAAAATAATCTGAGTTTATCGTGGACTCGCCGAAGCTCCTGTAACAAAAGCCCCCGTGTGTTTTTATGGTTGACTTTCTGTGCAGCATCCTCCCTGCTCCGGCTCCCTCCCTGGAAGACGCTTCCATGTTCGTCCTCACAGCTCCTCACACTCACATAAACGTGAGCACGCAGGCCTCATCCACACACGCCCGTGGTACGTGTGTGCTTCCTGCTAACACCTCCTCACGCTCACATAAACGTGAGCACACAGACTTGGTCCACACGCCTGTGGTACGTGTGTGCTTCATGCTCACACCTCCTCACACTCACATAAACGTGAAAACACAGGCCTCATTCACACACACCCATGGTACATGTGTGCTTCATCCTCACACCTCCTCACGCTCACATAAACGTGAGCACACAGGCCTCGTCCACACACGCCCGTGGTACTTGTGTGCAGACGCCGTAGGAGCCTTTTGCCCGCACACGCCCGTGGTACTTGTGTGCAGATGCCGTAGGAGTCTTCCTCCCCCTCCAGTGCTGTGCCCTTTGCTTTGTTATTTTTGTAGAGAGAGGGTGTCACCATGTTGCCCAGGCTGGTCTTGAACTCCTGGGCCCAAGCAGTCCTGCGGTCTCAGACTCCCAGTGTGATGGGATGATAGATGTGAGCCACCATGCCCGCCTAAATGCAGTTTTGGGAGTTTTTTGTTTTGTTTTTGGAATGGTCTCATTCTGTCGCCCAGGCTCGAGTGAGTGCAGTGGTGCCATCATAGCTCACTGCAGCCTCAACCTTCTGGGCTCAAGTGAGCCTCCTAGCTCAGCCTCTGGAGTAACTGGGAGCACAAGTGTGCACCACCATGCCTGGTTAACTGTTTTAATTTTTGTCAAGATGGGTTCTCAGTATGTCGCCCAGGCTGGTCTCGTGCTCTGGGGCTCAAGTAGTGCTCCTGCCTCGGCCTCCCAGAGCGCTGGGATTCCAGGCGTGAGTGCCTGTACCGCCTTGCTTTGATCAGCTGGTGATCTACTCAGAATCTGGTGGTTGACATTCTTACTGATACTCAAGAACGTTTCTGGTAGGAGCAGACTGTTTCTCTGCATTCACAGGGTGGGTTAGAAGCCGCTCCGAGGGGAGGGCAGGTCTGGTGCCGGTGCTGGGAATGGTTAAATTCACTGGCTCTGCGGGAGCACCTGGTGCAGCCTGACCCGTTGCTGCATGAGCCCCACAGGACAGGCCCACACCCACCGGGCTTTCCTAGGGACGGCTGGGTTCTGGGGAAAGTGAGGGTGGGGCTTCAGCAGAGGCAGCCTCCAGGAGCCCAGGGTCTCAGCCGCCAAAACGCACTTCCTGTTGCCTGATGTTGCGAACCAGAATGCCAGAGGGTCATGTCAGAGGGTCATTCCGCTCCTCCTGTGTCTCCCTTGTGACACCCAGGGCCATCATGGAACAGAAGCAGAAGATGAGGCGGCTGGGCTCAGACCTGACCAGCGCCCAGAAGGAGATGAAGACCAAGCACAAGGCCTACGAGAGCGCCGTGGGCATCCTCAGCCGCCGCCTGCAGGAGGCCCTCGCAGCCAAGGAGGCTGCAGATGCGGAGCTGGGCCAGCTCCGAGCCCAGGGCGGCAGCAGTGGGAGCAGCCCGGCTCTACATGTAGGTACCGCCGTGCCCTCCCTCGCCAGCGTCAGCCCCTTGGTGCAGGGACGGGCTCCCTGTCAGTGATCGTCCCCTAAGGGCTAGCAGGGCCAGGCTCACGTGGGAGATGGCGTCCCTCTCAATGCCCGCTCAGCGTCGCGGTTGCTGAACCCGCAGTGACTGAGCATTGCCTTGCGCACCCCACACAGTCTGGGGTCTGTGCCTTTCACCCCATTTTCCTCAAGAAACCTTCTTGGCTCAGGGAAGTTGAGCTGCTCCCAAGGGGCGGAGGCCCGCCCTGGTCCCCCCGCGCTCCAGCTTCCCCTGCACCTCCTCGCATCTCGGGAGGAGGAGCGGCCTCCACGGTCACTGAGAAGCCGGAGTGAAGGTGTGGGGTCCGCGTTTGGCAGGGTTCAGGGAGCGTTTGAAGGGAGCGGCGCTGCGGTGGCCTTGCTGGAGGGCGCTCTGGGCAGGGCCTTCTGTGGAGGCCGCGGTCCGCCGTGCTCTCTCACTTTCCATCTGAGTGAGTTCGTCCACATTTTATTATCCTCCAATTTGTGTCCTTGCACTGACAACTTAGTATTTCTTATGTGTAGTTTGTTTCTGTCTCTTTTACATTTAAGAATTTATGGGGAGGAAGAGACTGTATCATAACATGGGGTTTTCTTGTCAAATTAAACCAACTAGGCCAGGCATGGGGACTCACACCTGTAATCCCAGCACTTTGGGAGGCTGAGGCGGGAGGATCGCTTGAGCCCAGGAGTTTGAGAGCAGTCTGGGCAACATAACGAGACCCCACCTCTGCGAAGAATACAAAACAAAATTACCTGGGCATGGTGGCATGTGCCTGTGGTCCCAGCTGCTTGAGAGGCTGAGGGGGGAGGATGGCCTCAGCCCAGGATGGGAGGCAGGAACTGCAGTGAGCCATGATTTTGCCACTGCTCTCCAGCCTGGGCGGCAGAGTGAGACTGCCTAAAATGAAATAAATAAGTGCTCCCTCTTACCTGGTTGCTTTGTAAAATGTTGGGGAGTTTGATTTAGATGCCGTTTTCCTTGGGCTCATGAACGGCTGGGGTGGGGAGGGTACAAAGGCAGCAGAGCCGGCCCCTCGCTGCGCCGTTGCAGCTGAGGAGTAGCGCAGCCGCCAGCTGATGTCTGCGTTGTCTGGGCTCCCAAGTGGTGGCTTTTGGCAAATTGTTCACCTTTTTGATCCTCAGCGAAATGAAGCCAAAATTAGGTGAACGAGAACCTCCTCACGCGAGGGTTAGGTGGCACTGGAATGTGCTTGGGAAGGGCTGGGACCATCGGCAGCAAGTGGTGGGGTGTGAGAGCACACCTGTGCCTGCGTGTGTCCCTGCACTTGGGTGTGAGCACGTGTGTGCAGTGTGTGGAGCATGTGTGTGCAGTGTATGGGGTGTGAGTGCATGTGTGCACAGTGTGGAGCATGTGTGTGTGTGGTGTGGGGCGTGTGTGTGTGCACAGTGGAGTGTGTGTGGTGCAGAGCATGTGCGTGGGGTGTGAGCACTTGTGTGCACAGTGTGGAGTGTCTGTGCTGTGTGGAGTGTGTGTGCATGGTGTGGGGTGTGAGCATGTGCCCACTGTGTGGGGTGTGGGTGCAGTGTGGAGTGTATGAGGTGTGTGGGGTGTGTGCACATGTGCATGGTGTGGGTGTCAGTGCGTGTGTGCATGTGTGTGGGTGTGAGTGCCTGTGTGCGTGGTGTGTGGAATGCATGTGCACAGTGTGTGGGACGTATGTGTGGAGTGTGAACACATATATCGTGTGTGGTGTGTTACCTAAGCATGTGTATGATACGTGAGCATGCATGGTACATGTGTGGTGTGTGATACTTGTGTGTATGTGATGTGTGGTGCATGAGCACGCGTGTAGTGTTTATTATACCTGGTGCTGCGTGCTTGCCACAGATGGTTTACAGCCATTGTCTGCAGGTCAGATTTTTTTCTGTGTTTTTGAAGCATTGAACTGAAGAGAGATTTTGTTTGTCCCGATTGTGTCGTCGGGTGCGTGCTGTTGTTGGTTAATTCAACTTCTTTAACAAAAGGGAAGTACCGTGAGACTGCATCCAACAGCCGCCGTCTGGTTTGTGCCGGCGCCACGGGAAGAGGGGGTGAGGGCCTGTCTCCTGACCAAGCACCCGCTCCGTCTTGGCCCTTAGGAGAGGATCCAGGCCCTAGAGGCGGAGCTGCAGACTGTCGGCCATAGCAAGACACTGCTGGAGAAGGAGCTGCAGGAGGTCATCGCGCTGACCAGCCAGGAGCTGGAGGAGTCCCGGGAGCAGGTGCTGGAGCTGGAGGACGAGGTGAGGTCTGGGCGTCTGCTGTCGCAGCAGCATGGGGCAGGGCACGTGAGCCCTGGCCACGCCACCAGAACTTCACGTGCGCCCAGCATTGCTGCTTGCTGTTGCCACCTTCTGACCACGGGCCTCTGGCTGTTTGGAGGGGGTGGACAGTGGCTCTGATTCCAGCCCTTAGGGAGGACCATTGTGTTTGGTGGGGCAGGCTCTGATTCCAGCCCTCTGGGGAGGATCATTCCTTCTGACCCAGTGGCCTCTGGCTCTGCTGGGCACAGGCTCTGATTCCAGCCCTCTGGGGAGGATGATTCCTTCTGACCCAGTGGCCTCTGGCTCTGCTGGGTGCAGGCTCTGATTCCAGCCCTTGGGGTGGACCATTGTGTTTACAGCCTCTGTGGCAGAATGATTATGGAATTCATAGTGGAACACTTCTCCGTTTGAATGCTTTGGTTGCAAACAGGAAACCCAACTTGGCGGGAACCTCATGCCTATAATCCCAGCACTTTGAGAGGCCAAGGTGGGCAGATCACCTGATGTCAAGAGTTTGAGACCAGCCTGGCCAACATGGTGAAACCCCGTCTCTACTGAAAATACAAAAATTAGTCGGGTGTGGTGGCGAGCACCTGTAATCCCAGCTACGCGGGAGGCTGAGGCAGGAGAATTGCTTGAACCCGGGAGACGGAGGTTGGAGTGAGTGGAGATCGTGCCAGTGCACTCCAGCCTGGGTGACGGAGCGAGACTCTGTCTCAAAAACAAAACAAAACAAAACATAAAAACCCCACTTCAGCCTTTAAAAGAACTCAGAAGTCCCAGGTTCAGTGAGAGTTTTCTTGCTTCAGTGGCCCTGGTAGCGCTCAGTGTCCTGGCCCAGCTCTGCCCCCCAAGCCCGGCCCTGGGGAGCTCCGTCTCACCCGCGGGCTGCCTGTTTTACTCACCGTCTTCCTCCTGTCCTGAAATGGTTTTGCTCATGCCCACCCTACTGAGTGGCTCGGCCAGGGCTCAGTCCTTGGACAGACTTCTCTAGAGGCCCATGGCCCAGGGGAAGGCCGGGCTCTTGGCTACGGGGAGGAAGCAGAGGGCCCTGGGGAAGCAACTGACCACGACCACAACCACCTTCAGATCATGAAGCAAGCATGGTTGTGTGGTGTTTGTGTTTTTGGATTTTGGGGACAGAGTCTCACTCTTATCACCCAGGCTGGAGGGCAGTGGCATGATCTCGTCTCACTGCAGCCTTCACTTCCCGGGTTCAAGTGATTCTCCCACCTCAATTTCTCAAGTAGCTGGAACTACAGGTGCCCACCACCACGCCTGGATAATTTTCGTATTTTTCGTAGAGATGGAGTTTCATCATGTTGACCAGGCTGGTCTCGAACTCCTTACCTCAAGTGATCCACCTACCTCAGCCTCTCAAAGTGTTGAGATTACAGGCATGAGTTACCGCACCCAGCCCATTCATTGCTGTGTTTTAGTTTTCATTGTTTTTTTTTTTTCTGTGAGACAGAGTCTTGCTCTGTTGCCCAGGCTGGAGTGCAGTGGCTACAGGCATGCGCCACGATGCCAGCTAATTTTTGTATTTTTAGTAGAGACGGGGTTTTATCATGTTGGTCAGGCTGGTCTCAAACTCCTGACCTCAAGTGATCCACCTGTCTTGGCCTCCCAAAGTGCTGGGATTACAGGCTTGAGCCATTGCGCCTGGCCTAAATTTTTGCTGTTTCTTGTTGAAAACGTATCTGTTTCTGGGGTGTGTGAACTCCACTCACCAGTGTGTGTAATTTCACAGCGATATTGGTATGTTTCAGCTTCAAGAATCCAGAGGCTTTAGGAAGAAGATAAAACACCTTGAAGAGTCAAACAAGAAGTTGGCTCTCGAATTAGAGCACGAGAAAGGGAAGCTTACGGGCCTCGGACAGTCCAACGCAGCTCTGCGGGAACACAACAGTGTCTTAGAAACAGCTTTGGCCAAGAGGGAGGCAGACCTAGTCCAGCTGAACCTTCAGGTATTCAGACTCGTCTGCCAGCAGCAGCGTGAGAGTTGCTGAGGCTGCGTGCACTCTAAGACTCTCATCCAGATTCAGTCACCTGTGCTGACTCCTAGCCCCACTGGCCTGCAGCAGAGAACAGGCTCAGGGGACAGGGTGACCCACAAGCCTCAGTCCCCAGCTGTGGGTGCGGGGCTGGGCTCTCAAGGGTGAGGAACAGGCTCAGGTGTCGGGGTGAGCCACAAGACTGGGTCCCCAGCTGTGGGTGCAGGGCTGGGCTCTCTGAGGTGAGGCCGGAGCACCTACGTTTGCTCAGTTCACCTGCTTGCTTCCATGCAGCTGCGCTGACTTCAGTCCCAGGCAGTGACATTGTATGTAGGGGCACTTAACAGGGAGCTCATGCAGTGCAGAACTGGGACTCGAACCCTGGCCTGGGTCTCGCTCAGCTGCTCAGGCTACAGCCTCTGTGGACTGGGGACCAGGCTGGGCATTTCAGGGAAACCTTTAAGGTGGCAGCCGGGGGCCAAACCGAGCTCCTGGTGTTGACACTCCCGTCCCAGAGTTCCATGTTTTGTTCTAGTTCCCACCACTTCTGTTCTTGTACCTGGCTGTGACCCCTGATTTATGTGTATCTTTTGGGTTCCCAGACACATTGTTATTATTATTATTTGAGACAGGGTCAGGCTCTGTTGCCCACAGTGGAGGGACTGCAGTGGCACTGTCATAGCTCTCTGCCGCCTTGGCCTCTGGAGCCGTGGGGCCCACAGGTGTGGCGCGACCTTGGATGCGGCCCTGTGATGGTGCTCTTGCTACCTCAGATTCTGTTTTTATCACAGATCCTTCGGAAGTGGAGTTTCCTCTGCCTCCCAGTTGGTGCCCTCGTCTGTGGTGTGGTGTGTCACGTTGCTGGCTGCAGCAGCCTTGTGTGTCTGGAATTTGACGTCCTTCCTTACCTACCCTCCTACAATACCTTCTAGGTGCAGGCAGTTTTGCAGCGCAAAGAAGAGGAGGATCGTCAGATGAAGCAGCTTGTCCAGGCCCTGCAGGCCTCGCTAGAGAAAGAGAAGGAGAAGGTGAACAGCCTTAAGGAGCAGGTGTGTGCCACCTTCTGGCTCACAGAGCCCTCCAGAGCACGGTCCAGTGCCTAGAAATCTCCTTCCAGCAGTTACAGAGAGCAGAGGTGCTTTGCATTTGTCGGTGACTCAGGCTGCAGAGCACATCGTCTGGTCCTTAGAAGGCGGTGTTAGATTAAATGGGGATGCAGCCACGAGGGCCTGGGGCTGATGAGCTATGCGTGCACGTGTGTTCATATTGTGCTAGGCACGGTGCCCTGTATGTAGTGTTTCATTGTGAAGGCAAACTTTACAATAGCATATGATCCCATGTGTCGCAGACAAGAGGGGTGGTTATGTGGAGAGAGCTGTGTAGAGACCTGTCGTTTCATGGCTGGCTCCTTCCCTGCCTCAGGTGTTCACTGACACGCTGGTCAGGTCGTCAGCAGGGGCCCATCCTGACCTTCACATGCCCTTTCCAGGCCTGCTCCTCCATTAGAACACTGCTTGCTGGCCAACTCCCCGTGCTGGGCACAGAGCATGTTTGCTGTGTGTGCACGTGGAGGGGTGTGCATACATAGGCTCTGGTATGAATGTGCGCACACGTGTGCCTGGAGTGTGTGTGTGCACGTAGGGGTGTGTGCGTACATAGGCTGTGGTATGAATGTGCGCACACGTGTGCCTGGGGTGTGGTGTGTGTGCCTGTGGGGGGATGTGCATACATAGGCTCTGGTATGAATGTGCACATGTGTGCCTGGGGTGTGCTGTGTGTGCACGTGGAGAGGGTGTGCATGCATAGGTTCTGATACGAATGTGCACACATGTGCCTGGGGTCTGTTGTGTGTGCACATGGGGGGTGTGCATGCATAGGCTGTGGCATGTGCACGCTCACAAGTGTCTGGGGGTGTGGCGTGTGTGCGTGTGTGTGTGCACAGGCTGTGGTATGTATGCATGCAACACGTGTGCCTGAGGTGTGTGCATGTGAGAGGGTGTGTATGCATAGGCTGTGGTATGTGTGCATGCACATGTGTGCCTGGGGTGTGTGCACATGGGTGTGTGCATAGGCTGTGGTCTGTGCGTGCACACGTGTGCCTGGGTGTGGTGTGTGTGCACACGGGGCTGTGCGTGCAAGGATCGTGATGTTTGCACACTTGTGTGTGCCTGGGGTATGGTGTGTGTGTGCACAGGGGGATGTGCATGCAAGGGCTGTGGTGTGTGCACACAGGTGTGTGCCTGGGGTGTGGTATATGTGTGCAATGGTTGTGTTTGTGCACATGGGGTTGTGTGTGCAAGGGTCATGATGTCTGCACATCTGTGTGCCTGGGGTGTGATGTGCCTGTGTGCACAGGCAGATGTGCATGCAAGGGCTGTGGTGTGTGCGTGCATATGTGTGCCTGGAGTGTGATGTGTGTGTATGCATTTGATGCTTATGTATATGTAGAACATTTCTGTTGAGCATGGTGGCTCACGCCTGTAATCCCAGCGCTTTGGGAGGCCTTGGTCATGAGGTCAGGAGTTCGAGACCAGCCTGATGAAACCCCATCTCTACTAAAATACAAAAAGTTAGCCAGGCATGGTGTTGGGTGCATATAGTCCCAGCTACTTGAGAGGCTGAGGCAGGTGAATTGCTTGAACCCAGGAGACGGAGGTTGCACTGAGGCAAGATCATGCCACCGCACTCCATCCTGGTGACAAAGCAAGATTCCGTTTCAAAAAAAAAAATTTCTAGGAGGAACACAAGAAATAACTGTAGTTGTCTCTGGAGAAAGGTAGGAAAGAACAGATCACTTTTCCTTTAAATCTCATTTGAATTGAACTTGTAAAAACAGGTTATAATTCCTTCACAATTTAAACCTTTTGGCCTAACAGCAAAGCTCCTTTAGTTCCTGTGACCTGGCTTTGCCACATCCTTTAAGAACTTCTCTATGGCAATGTAATTGAGATGAAAAGAAAAGGGTTCTTGATTTTTTTGTGGGGGTGAAACAATAAAGCTTCTTTATAAATAGAATTCATTTTCAGATGTGGCAGGAGTACTGTAATCCGAGCAGTTAACAGCTCGCTCTTGGCCGTACAGGCCTCATCCGCCCAGCAGCCCTTGCCTGGGGCCTGCTGCTGGGCCCACGGTTCAGGCTCCGCTCACACAGTCCCCCAGCTCTCTAGCTTTCACTCTGTGCTTAGGTTTCACTTAATTTTATTCTTTCTTTTAACATGTATTTATTTTATTTTTGAGACCAGGTCTCACTGTGTCACCCAGGCTGGAGTGCAGTGGCGTGATCACAGCTCCCTGCAGCCTGGCACTCCTGAGCTCAAGTGACCCTCCCGCCTCAGCCTCCTGAGTAGCTGGGACCACCGTACCCTGCTAATTTATTTATTTTTGTGGAGACAGGGTCTTGCTATGTTGTCCAGGCTGTGCATACACTGGAAGAAGACTATAAAAACTATTTAGACCAAGAAATCTTGAATAAACGTGTTCATTTAGCAGATGGCAGCAGCCATATCACATGCATGTGTGCTGAGCTCCGAGTCAGATGCTTTCATCTTTACGAGGAACGTGCCGCACCTGTGCAGAGGCCCACGCCAGCAGCCGGGACGTGCATGGGGCCGGGAGTGGCTTTGCTCTCTGTGCTCGGCATGTTGTAAAGCTGCAGGTGTCATGCAGGACACTCTGGGCGTGGACAACGTGGCTTCCTTCCTCCTAGGTGGCTGCTGTCAAGGTGGAAGCTGGGCACAACCGCCGCCACTTCAAGGCAGCCTCCTTGGAGCTGAGTGAGGTGAAGAAGGAGCTGCAGGCCAAGGAGCACCTGGTGCAGAAGCTGCAGGCCGAGGCTGACGGCCTTCAGTGAGTCCTGGCCCCGCACAGCGGCTCCCGGGCCACACAAGGGCTCGCACACGGCTGTGCTGGCAGTGGGTGGGGTCTGACTCAGCACCTTCAGCACAGCGAGGGTCCCCTGCATTTTGCAAATTACTGAGTACTTGAGTGCAAATCACAGGGGTAGAAGACACCCAGCTTCTGTCTCCAGAAGCCTGAGCTGCACTCATTGCCCCATGTCTGCTCCCTACCGTGCCTGTCCTTCCCCAAAACAGAAAGCGCCCAGCATGCGTGCCCAGCTTCAGGTCAGATGCTAGTGCAGGGCTGACGCTGTGGCTCTGCGGGGCTCCCACGCGTGGAGGGGTGGCCCTCTGGAGTCTGCGAGGGGTGCTGGTGAAACGCGGGCCTCAGAGGCTCTGTGAGGAGCATCCGAGCGCATGTCAGGGGCACCAAGCTTGGCCACAGCGCGGGGAACGCAGCAGAGGGTCTGCCAGGATGGACGACTTCAATGGGTAGCGTTTCCCAGCGGGAGGGTACAGCACGCTGGAGGAGTGTGGCGATTCCGTTCTTCCTTGTTTTTTTTATGCTAGGATTCGGGAGGGGAAACATTCCCAGGAGATAGCACAGTTCCAGGCAGAGCTGGCTGAGGCCCGGGCGCAGCTCCAGCTCCTGCAGAAGCAGCTGGACGAGCAGCTCAACAAACAGCCCGTGGGAAACCAAGAGGTGACGGCTCTCAGGGCTGGCCTGTGCGGGGTGGCCTGGGTGACTTCTGTCTGTCTTGTTTAGAGAGGAATCATGATGGTTTTCTTACTATGGTGTTAAAAGATAAGCCGAAACACAGCTAGAGCCATTTTCCAATGCAGTGAAGCCCCATTAACATTCTTCTGGTCATGTGACTTTCCCCTTTTTAGATGGAAGATCTCAAGTGGGAGGTGGATCAGAAAGAAAGAGAAATCCAGTCCTTGAAACAGCAGCTGGACTTGACGGAGCAGCAGGGGCGGAAGGAACTGGAAGGGCTCCAGCAGCTGCTGCAGGTGTCTGCATGCAAGGCTCTGGGTGTGGTGGGAGCAGCACTGCCCCGGGCGGCCCCTGGTTCCTGCGCTGTGCAGCCTGAGGCCGGGTGGTGCTCTCAGTAGCTGGCACCCTCGCCGAGTTGGGCGCTCACGAAGTCACCTGGTCCACATCATGCAGCAGGACGTGAGGAGGGCTGGCCCGGCTCCCATCCCTTGACTGTGCCGTGTGACATGGACCAAGAACGTGATTTCATGGAGTTCAGTAAATGGGAGGGTGTGTGTGAAAAGGTTGCCAATTTGCCATAAGCTTCTCTACAGAGAGCTCAGGATTTGGTCTTGACTGCTTGGGAAAGGAGCGTAATTGCTGAGTCCTCCTTGTAAATGAGGGGCTTGAGTCACAGTGAGAATTCATTTATAGACACAGGCAGAGGAGTGTCCGTCATCCAAAATCCGGCCAGGTGCAGTGGCTCATGCCTGTAGTCCCAGCACTTTGGGAGGCTGAGGCCGGAGCGTCACTCAAGCCCTGCAGTGAGCTGTGGTGGCACCCTGCACTCTAGCCTGGGTGAGAGTGAGACCCTGTCCTAAACAACAAAACAAAAAAATCCAAAGTCTGAAACTTTCTGAATATCAACATGACAAAGGAAATGCTCATTGGAACATTTCAGATTTTGGATTAGGGCTACTCAGCTGGTAGATGTAATGCAAATGTTCAGAAACCCAGCATTTGAAACACTTCTGGCATTTTGGATCAGGGCCACTCAGCCTGTATGCCCTACGCATAGTGAGGCTTATTCTAGTAGTAAGGCTGGAATTTGAACAGGAGACTTTGGAGTTTGTGTAGAATGTGGTCATGGAGACACTGCAGGCTTCTCGGCCCGGGCTGTGGACTGTGGGTAAGAATGTGGAGGGTGTGATCACAGCTGGACTCGCACCGTCTAGAAGGCTGGAGAGGGATGGCTACGAGGAGGACACGTGTGCACTTTGCCTGTGAAAATACAACTCAGATCTTTTAAATATCTGACTTCATTTTTCATAGAATGTCAAGTCTGAGCTGGAGCTGGCCCAGGAAGATCTGTCCATGACCCAGAAGGATAAATTTATGCTCCAGGCAAAAGTGTCGGAGTTGAAGAACAACATGAAGACCCTGCTCCAGCAAAACCAGCAGCTCAAGCTGGATCTGCGCCGTGGCGCAGCAAAGATGGTAATCAGGCCCACGCCCCTTCCGGGGTGGCCAACGTGCGCTGTGGATTCGTTTGCTCAGGCCCGCATCCCTTCCGGGGTGGCCGACGTGCGCTGTGGATTCGTTTGCTGAGGCCCGCGTCCCTTCCGGGATGGCCGACGTGCGCTGTGGATTTGTTTGCTGAGGCCCGCGTCCCTTCCAGGGTGGCCGACGTGCACTGTGGATTCATTGGGAGGGGAGGCTGGCAGATGTCCTAGTCATTCAGACATAAATGGATGTGTTGAACCAACACTGAGCAGCTGCTGTGTAAAGTAAATGATAATGGAGTATCCTGCTTGGATGACAGACGAAATCATTTCACTCTGGTTCCTTTTCCCACAGCGTTTGCCTCATCCCATGAATTCAATGCCACGTTGCTGTCACGTGCTTTGTAAAGCAGATGAGAGGCTGCTCTGTGACTTGGCTGTGTGTGAAGGGCTGGGGCCCGGGAGCAGTGCCCAGGTGCCTGGCGGCTTCTGTGCTCGGTTCACATCCGTGCTTTTCAGGAGGCAGGAGGGAAGGCAGCACTGGGATTCAGAGGCCGCTTAGTGTCGTGTGTCTATCTGTGGAAAAACTTTTGTTTTTGTTTTTGGGGTTTTTTTTAGATGGAGTTTCACTCTGTCACCAAACTGATCGTGCAGTAGCTCGATCTTGGCTCACTGCAACTCCACCTCCTGAGTTCGAGCAATTCTCCTGCCTCAGCCTCCCGAGTAGCTGGGATTACAGGCACCCACCACACCCAGCTGATTTTTCAATTTTTGTTAGAGACCGGGTTTCACCATGTTGGCCAGGCTGGCCTCGATCTGTTGACCTCGTGATCCGCCTGCCTCAGCCTCCCAAAGTGCTGGGATTACAGACGTGTGAGCCACCGCGCACAGTGGAAAAAGTTTTAAGTCCTAGGAAAGGGAGCCTAAGCTGGAAATGTATTTAATTTCTAAGGAAAATTCCAAGTCAAGGCCTTGCATCTCTGATGGGAAGCTTCTGTGAGAGTTGTAGTTTACGGGTGGGCTCCACCCTCCTGCGGACCCGGGATTCTGTGAGAGTCGTAGTTTACGGCTTGGCTTTGTGCTCCTGCGGACCCAGGACTTAGGTTGTCTCTGCTTTGCTGTGGTTTTGTGTCTTGGGAATAAAGGCGTTTACTCAGCCAGCTCTTTGGGCGCTCCAGGGACTGTCAGGCTGTGCTGCTGTGGCCGCTGGGACTGTCCCCTTCCCAGAGGCCCCGCGTTCATCGGGCTAGGGAGGCCCATCTGCCACATGCTGTGCTAGTGTGACTGACCCGAGGGACGGGACGAGGGGGGGCACGGTGGGAAAGCTAACCATGTACTTTTAAAAACAGAGGAAGGAGCCAAAAGGGGAGGCCAGCTCCTCCAGCCCCGCCACGCCCATCAAGATCCCTGACTGCCCCGTCCCGGCCTCACTGCTGGA
Source organism: Cheracebus regulus (assembly GCA_963574635.1). NCBI lineage: Eukaryota > Metazoa > Chordata > Mammalia > Primates > Pitheciidae > Cheracebus > Cheracebus regulus. Next base: position 29,343 of record CAUYQU010029471.1, read on the forward strand.
GGAGCTGCTGCGGCCACCACCCGCCGTGAGCAAGGAGCCCCTCAAGAACCTGAACAGCTGCCTCCAGCAGCTCAAGTACGACCGTGTTCCATGCTGTGCTTCAGCTAGTCTTCAAGATTCATGCCCTGTTTAGCTGGGAGGACTCTTCCTGGTGCCAGCATTGAATGAATGCTGAGAAGAGTTTGAGCAGGTTTATGTAAAGCGGGGGGGTAACTCGCACACGCAGTCTCTGAACTCAGATGGCAAGGCGGAAACTGCCTGCAGTTAAACTACCCTGGCAGTCCCTTGGGAGCTGGAAGGCCACACACTGCACACCTGGCAGCCTGAGGCTAAGGCGATGTGTGTAGGGCGGGGCCAGGTGGCGTCCCGAGGGCAGGTAACAGAGAGTAGAAGTCTGTGTGCCAGGCCTCAGTGACAGCTTCCACTCCGTGGCGGCCTGGTCAGGACTGGTCCTTGAGCCTGTGTCCTCTGCACACACCCAGTGGAAGCAGAAGCCAGAGCCACGTCTGCTGTCCTGTGCAGTGTAGGGAACAGTGCCACGGACGCCGAGCTGCTTTGGCCTTGGTTGGTTTGCGGGTCCCTGAAGGCGCCCATGTCCACTCAGGTGCTAGCGAGCAAGGGCACGTTGGGGTCAGGCCTGTTGCTGGGCTTTCTGAGACCTGGCATGCGTGTGACCTGGGCCTTCTTCTTTGCCTTCTGTCTCCCAGGCAGGAGATGGACAGCCTGCAGCGCCAGATGGAGGAGCACACCCTCACAGTGCACGAGTCCCTGTCCTCCTGGACCCAGGTGGAAGGCCGACTCGCCGAGCCCGCCACTGCCAGCCCTGCACCCCCTGGGGATCATGCCAACCCCCGGGGTGACACTCAGAGACACAGCCAGAGCAGGGTTTCCAAAGAAGGGCCGGGACAGTGACCGCCGCAGGCCTGGCCCTGCGTGTGTGCTGCTGCCCAGGAATGCTCTTAGCAATGTTATTTATTTGATCGTGTGATCCATGTTTTTCTAAGAGATGGAATTTGACAAGGAGTAAAGTATATAACAGAACAAGAGCCGAGGATTAGAAACACACTCGAAGATCACAATTAGCTTTTCCCATGGAATGACCAAATCTTCCAAGCCTGGGAGGCTCTTGGTGAGGAGTTTCTCACGTGTCTGAAGGTTACTTGCCGAAGGACCTGTCTTCTGAGTAGCGACTGGTGCTGCTCTCTCTGTGGGTGCCGCTCGGTGGCTGGGAGAAGCTCTGCGGGGTCGCTGCCCTCTGCGGGGTCGCTGCCCTCTGCGGGTGCCACCTTTGGTGGCTGGGAGATGCTCTGCGTGGCGGGGTCTGTGGCTCCAGCACCCGCACACTCCCCTGTCCATTCTGCAAGGGCTTTACTTCTCTGCAGATGAAATTTTATTTGCACCTTTGGCTTTTTACTTTATTGGGTTTTTTGATAGCCATCCCACCATAGGATGTGTACATAGACACTGAACATCGTAACCCAATCTTTTTTTTTTTTTGAGACAGAGTCTTGCTGTGTCACCAGGCTGGAGTGCAGTGGTGCAATCTCAGCTCACTGCAACCTCCGCCTCCCAGGGTTCAAACGATTCTCCTGCTTTAGCCTCCTGAGTAGCTGGGATTATGGGCACATACCATCACGCCCGGCTAATTTTTGTATCTTTAGTAGAGTTGGGGTTTCACCACATTGGCCAGGCTGGTCACAAACTTCTGACCTCAAGTGATCTGCCCACCTTGGCCTCCAAAGTGCTGGGTTTACAGGCGTGAGCCACTGTGCCCGGCCTGTAACCTAGTCTTTAAGAAGCATATGCTCATATTATTTAAGGAGAACCTACTTGTTTTCTTATTGATTGCCTTTTGAAAGTTTATTGTTAGGAATATGTACCTGTAGGATGTAGGGTATCAGTCAGAAAATTCTAAGAACTATAATTTATTTACCTCCTAAAGCCAAATATTCTTCCCAGAAAGGGTCCTTTGTTGTTTCGGTTTTACTTTGTTGCTGAGAGCCTTTCCTTCCTGTCAGTCTCTTCCTCTCAGGCCACTGGCCACCAGGAAGGGGCAGCTCAGACCCTTAGTCAGGCCTGACGGCCATCCCGAGGCACAAAGACACTCAGGCCCCATGTCTGAGCTGGCATCTGAGGAGCACGGGGAGAGGCGAAAAGGAGAGGAAGGAGACTGGAGGAGGAGAGCTGGCAGGGACTCCCTGCAGGGACTCCTGCGGTTTCCACTGGAGCCACAGCCAGGCATAGACCACAGGTGCTAACAAACCTTTCTGCAGGCCTCGCACTTCTGTGCCCCAAGTGAAAATCTTTACCAGGGGGTGTAGAAACGCCTGTATTGGTGCAGTCATCAAGAGAAGTCCTGGGTCCTTTGTGGCTGTAGCAGCATCGTCTGCAGAGCAGAGACGCTTTCCGGAAGACACAGGTCAGCACCATGAGGAAGGTGGCTGTGGTCTCCCAAGGTGTCTCAGAAACAGATGCCTTATTTAAAATCAGCACTTAGTGTGTGAGCTCTTCCGTTTCCCACTCCAAATCCTGAAACACTGCAGACAGTGGCTGGCCGGGAGAGCTGAGGTCTGTAAGTTGTCCCTAGTTTGCTCAGAAAACCTAAAATAATTTGTTGTTATGAGTTAGGAGAGAGAGAGTGGGTCTGCATGGCCTCTGCAGATGCACTGGTCTGAACGAGGTTCTGAGTGTCACTGGCAAGTCCAGATGTGCTCACGTCCATGTCTCACTTGTATCGGTTTTATGGAGAAAATGGTATGGAGTTTTTAAGCTATTTGTGTTCTGCTGTAATATACTTTTAGAAGGTTAATTGGTAAGGTTAAGGTAGCGTCAACCACAAAGATGTTTGGTATTTAAAAAATATTCTCTAGCAAGTATTGGAACTTCCAAAATATATATATCATTTGTACAGGGTTAATTTTGAAATACTTGAAAAGTTCATTATAAATATATCCTACTTTTTATCTTAAGTTGAAGATGTTATTTACTAAATTGTTCATGTACTATTAGAGAAAAAATACAGTAATTTACGTTCTTATTTATTTCTGCTGTACTGCCCCTTTGTTTTAATTTTAAAATCAAGAAATCGAGCCTGGCGTGGTGGCTCACACCTGTAATCCCATGACTTTGGGAGGCCAAGGTAGGCGGATCACCTGAGGTCAGGAGTTCCAGACCAGCCTGGCCAACATGGCAAAACCCCATCTCTACTAAAAATACAAAGTTTAGCTGGGCGTGGTGGCACGAACCTGTCATCCCAGCTGTTTAGGAGGCTGAGGCAGGAGAATCGCTTGAACCCAGGAGGGGGAGGTTGCAGGGAGCCGAGATTGCGCCAGTGCACTCCAGCCTGGGTGATAGAGCGAGAGTGTCTATAGAGAAAAATAAAATCAAGAAATCACACAGACATTCGGTGGGGAGCGACTTCTCCTTGCTTATGGAAAGTCCTCGAGTGATGTTCACCGTGTATTTGTTTTCTCTTAGGACGAACTAATTCTGAAAATACTGAAGTGAAAGTAGCTCCACGTTTCTCACGCCGGTTTCCTGTGCGCCCTTGGGCGCGGTGCCTCCCCCTGGCGCTCCATCACCACCCGTGCCAGGGCCCCCTCCAGTTTGGCAGGGCCTGGCTGCCTTTGCTCCCTGCTGTGAGTCTTCGGTTTTCTCTTGGTGTTTTCATGCACAGCTGGTGGTTCTGGGTCAGAGGCCTCTTGTGTTCATGCAGACACTACCTTCAGGCTTCCTTAAGAAGACACCTAAAAGAGGAAGTTGGATTTATTTATTTTTTTTGGAAATGGAGTCTCACTCTGTTGCAGGCTGGAGTGCAATGGCGCAATCTCCGCCCACTGCAACCTCCACCTCCCGGGTTCAAACGATTCTCCTGCATCCGTCTCCCAAGTAGCTGGGATTACAGGTGCCTGCCACCATGCCCGGCTAATTTTGGTATTTTTAGAGCGGTGGTTTCACCATGTTGGCCAGGCTGGTCTAGAACTCCTGACCTCAGGTGATCCACCCACCTTGGCCTCCCAAGGTGGTGGGAGTACAGGTGTGAGCCACCCGCCCTGGCCGAAGTTGGATTTTTAAATTGCCTTCTTTATTGTTGAGTTTTTTCGTTCTCTCCAAGGGACTCTCCTGGCACTTCTACCTCCCAGAGTTAGATTCTTCAGTGAGTAAAGTTTGAATTGTTGTTGTTGTGGGAATGACGAAATATCCTCATGGAAAAAGCAGTCAAGTTGGGCGTGTTGCTTATAGATCAGGGTCCCCATCGAATTATGCGGCGTGTTCATTCCCCTGCCGTGGGTCACAACCTCGCCGGGAATGTTGGCTTGGGCACTTCATGATGTTATTACTTGTTTTTCTTATGTTCAAAAAAAGAAAGTGTCATGTGGTTTTCATGCACTTTTCCGTGGTATGTGTGGGACTGATGCCGCGGGTGTGTTCCCGGTCTTTGGAATATGGATCAGGCGGTGTTTTTGATAGGATGTGAAGCTGACTCTCCTCAGGCTGGGGCCAGCAGGGGCACTGCCCGCCGGAACACGGCCTGTGGGGCACCGGGCTGCTCCAGTGAGCTTGCCTCAACTCTCTTGCTTGGCACAGGGACACCACCAAAGCCGTGGGCCTGTAGTCACCACAACATGGACTCCCACTTCCACGAAGCTTTGTGTGTAAAGATTCCAGGAGGGCCTGAGGGGACCAGCAAATCTGAGAGGAACGTCTCGGGGCCTCCTTCGAGGAGCCTCTGACGTGAGGAGCGGCTTGAGCGGCGCCGTGGGGTGAGACGTTCTGAGCCTGGTTCCAGCAAGCTCACTGACCGGAGGGTCCTGGCACGTCTCACCCCGTGGTGATCTCAGGCTCTGAGGGTCCTCAGGGAGGTGCCTTAGAACGTTTGGAAAATACTCATTTGTATTCAAAACTTCCTCACGAAAGAGTCCTCAAGTTGTGGCGGTTCTGGAGAAAGGGGTCACCATGTCTGACAGAGTGTAACTTTAAAAAGCACGTTGATTTTTTACAAATTAAGTGTGCTCGGAAATTCCTTAAATTTTGTGCAATAAACTATTTTTTGGTAAAGATGTTCATATTCATTGGAAACTTCATTCTAATATATTTTGTCATTTTGGGAATAACTTTTTAATCTCATGTTATTATACACTCTATTCAGCTCTTCGCTTTAAAATAGAAGTCTCCTGTCCTGCCAGTTTCAGGCCGCGGGGGAAGCCAACGCCTGTGGCTTGTGGCCATGGCAGAAGACGGCCCCGCCTTCTCCCCCTCGGCCCCCACTGGGCTTGTTGCCGTCAGCCAGGAGTAGAACCCGGGGATGGATGGTGGCCACCGTGCGGCGCCTCCTGAACTAGGCCTCATCCTCCAGTGCTGGCCTCTTCTGGGCCTCCCCAGCGACAGTGGGTCATGACTCTCAGACCTCAGCAATGTGACTTCCCAGATTCTCTTGTCTTTGCCATCTGTACTTTGATTTTGATAGTAAGAGTTAACCAGGCGTAAGCCAGGTACAGGCTCACACCTGTAACCCCAGCACTTCAGGAGGCCGAGGGGGGTGGGTCACCTGAGGTCAGGAGTTCAAGACCAGCCTGGCCAACATGGTGAAACCCCACCTCTACTAAACAAAAATTAGCCTGGGGTGTTGGCTCATGCCTGTAATCCCCACTACTCGAGAGGCTAGGGCAGGAAAAGCACTTGAACTCGGGGGACAGAGGTTGCTGTAGTGAGCTGAGATTATGGCACTGCACTCCAGCCTGGGTGACAGAGTGAGACTACGTGTAAAAAAAAAAGTTAACCAGGTGTAGAGTTTTCAGTGAGACGTATTAGAGGCCACCGTGGTTAAAAAAGGACAGAAAAGGGGCAGGAAGCAGTGTCGCAGGGTTTGGCCCTCTGGGATTTATGCTGCTTTTTTCTTGTGACTGCATTAGCGGCGTCTGTACCCAGGGAATTAGTACACAGATCAGAATGAAAATTCCCTGACCACCTTTGTTTGTGGCCTTTCTGAACTATTAAGGATATGATTTTATTTTTGTCTGTAGTAACCCTTAAGGGGACACGTTTGTATCTGAACTTTTTCCTTTTCTCCATGGACTTGCTCAGTGTCTGCAGGTGCTGCACTGGCTGACAGGTGGATTTGAAGCGTGTCTGTCTAAGTAGCTCGATGCTGCACGCTGCGTCCTGCTACGGAATTGAGCCGTGGGTCTCACCAGTGGTTTTGGCAGAGATGGATGGGTCACTGCTTCTGGCTCAGAGGTAGCAGGTACTGTCAGGAATTCGGGTTGAGTGTAGGACCAAGGACGTATGGCTGATGGGAGGCTCAGGATTTAAAGATCACTAGGTCACTCAGAAATCTGAGGCCTCACGTAGTATAAGGAAGCAGGCTGGGCGCAGTGGCTCATGCCTGTCATCCCAGCAGTTTGGGAGTCACTTGAGGTCAGGAGTTTGAAACCAGCCTGGCTGATATGGTCAAACCCAATCTCTACTAAAAATACAAAAATTAGCCGGGCCTGATGGTGGGCATCTGTAATCTCAGCTACTTGGGAGACTGAGGCAGGCGAATTGCTTGAGCCCAGGAGGCGGAGGTTGCAGTGAGTAGAGTTCGTGCCGTTGTACTCCAGCCTGGGTGACAGAGAAAGACAAAAAAAAAAGCAGCAATTACAGGGGAAACTAAGATGATTATTTACACTCCTGTCATCTGGTTAGATGGGTAAACATGGTCGTGCTGGCAGCGTCCGCAAACCTTTCCTGGTGAGGGCATTCCAGCCCTTGGGGCACCCACAGTCACAAGCGTTTGTTGGAACTCTCCGCATGCTTAGTCTGATGGTGAACGTTCCAGTCGCGGTGAACGTGTGCTTGGACAAAGGCCTTTCTCCTGGGCGCGGGGCGCTGTGAAACTGCTGCTGAGCCGCCTCTGTCATTGTCTGCAGTGCCCTCTGTTCGCCTGTGTGTGGGGGGCGTCTACAGCCCTCCGCCTGGCTCCACTACTCGCTGGGAGTGACCTTGGCAGTGTCCATGTCTCTAAGGTCTGGCTCCAGCTGAAGTGAGGGCTGAAGGTGGCGGAGCCTCTGGGAGGCGTGGGGGCCGATCGAGCGTGCCTGAGGCAGCTGAGGGCTTGGGGACATCTCAGTTACTGATCAGGTGGGCACCTCCAGCCCCAAAGGCAGAGTATCCTCCGGAGCACCCGGGGAGGCAGCTCCGGGGGCACCACCATGACGCTTGCCTCTGCAGCCCACGGTTCGAGGGTTTCTGCAGGAGATTTGTGGGCTTTTCTACACATCGTCGGGGTTGGATACCACCTTCACAGTGACACACACACACACACACACACACATATGTAAATTTTTTTTGAGATGGAGTTTCATGCTTGTTGTCCAGGCTGGAGTGCAGGAGCGTGATCTCGGCTCACTGCAACCTCTGCCTCTCAGGTTCAAGTGATTCTCCTGCCTCAGCCTCCCAAGCAGCTGGGATTACAGGTCCCCGCCACCACACTCAGCTAATCTTGTATTTTTAGTAGAGATGGTTTCACTATGTTGGTCAGGATGGTCTCAAACTCCTGACCTCAGGTGATTCACCCGCCTCGGCCTCCCAAAATGTTGGGATTACAGGCGTAAGCCACCGGGCCTGGCCGAAATATTTGTGAATGTCATGTCTAAATGCCCTGAAACCCACAGAGGGTCAGTTCTCGTCTCCCTCACGGAGCCTCTCCCACAGCATTTCAATTGTTGCAAGATCCCTTCTGAGCATTAAACATGCATTTCTGGAGACTGGATAGATAGGCAAGTGGATCTTCCCAAAAACTTTAAAAAATGCCCCATCTTCACCCAGAAAGCCTTCCTGCCACCTGCCTGTGTCGGGCAGTCCCTCTGGCTGGGCGTCGGATGGTCACGGCCGCAGCCCCCCTGGCGACCCTCATTCCCTGCATCAGCCCAGGTCCTGCCTGCTTGTGGAGTCTGTGTGTTTCCACTTGGGGCCATGACCTCCTGCAGTGGAGGGTCTCGGGCATCCCGCCGGTGCGGCCCCTGTGCCTGCATTTCCTCTGCTGAACCACCTGGCCTGGGCTGTTTTCCTGACCAGACCCTACTGCATGTAACACAGGCCATTCCACAAGCATTCAACAGCCCTTGATAACAGCCTAATGGCCTTGAAAGTAAGGAAACCCAATTAATTTTGATCCTCCCTGCTCATCTCGGGCTTATTCCTGGGGCTGTTTTTTCAGTGAGTGGGATAATATCACGCTGCTCCACCTCCCTGGGTTTATTATGAAGATTGAATTGAAACATAAGCTGGGTGTGGTGGCTCATGCTTGTAATCCCAGCACTTGGGAGGCTGAGGTGTGAGGATCGCTCGCGTGTAGGAGGTCAAGGCTGCAGTGAGCAGTGATCACACCACTGTGCTCCAGCCTGGGCGACAGAGTGAGACCCTGTCTCAAAAAACAAAAAACTGAAATATATCTAAACCTGGCCTGTAAGGTGTAAATTCTGCAGCTGTGAAAGACTGCTGGAGATTTGGCTTCCTCCTTCTCAGTTCACAGCAGTTACTGGGCAGTCTGGCATGCATTCACCTCTGGTCATTCCTGCTGCTACAGGAGCCTGCTCTCAGTGCCATCAGGACTGAAGGTGCTGCCATGTGTGTCCTGGGGCGTTTCACAGCCAGGCCTGGGGGCTAGCCTGTAGGTTTATTTTACATTACTTACTCAAGGCCACACAAGGCATCCCTGCCTCAACTCTACACCTTTCCAGTGCATTCCTCATGCTACAGCAGTGGCCTCTCTTGAAAACGCAGATCAGACCCTCTTACTTCTCCGATTAAACCTTTCTGTGGCTGGTGGGAAGTTGGTCTCATGGTCAAATCCTCACCAAAGCAGAGTGCTTGCCACCCTCTGGGCAGATGTCACCTCCATCCTCGTCTCCTGCCATCCAGAATGTCTCGACTCCCCCAAACAAGCACGTTCTCACTCTCCTCTCACTGAAGGATGTTCGAGACAGGTGTAGATCAGACCTCCCCACTCAATCCCTGGGGCTCACATGGCCCCCTTGTGACCTGGGATCAGACATGAAGTAGAAGTTAAGCTACAACTAGCAATAAAATCAGAATTGCTCTCAGAAAAGGCCGCCGATTCTAGTAAGTTTCATTTCGTTCATTCATTGGAAATCCACTTCTATCTGCAGAAGTTTACATCTCAAATTTTTTCATTTCTACCTAAACAGTGGCCAATATAGGGTTGGCAGCTGAACGGTGGAGTTGTTCTATTCCCTTCTCATTTAACTGGGTGTGGATGCATTAGATGGGGGTGAGGGCACAGCCCTACCAGGACCCTAGCTGCTTACCTGGAATCCACAGAAGTCCTGGTGTCAAGATCTGGTCAGGCTGGTGGAACAGCTGCACCAGAGACCTCAAGCATGAAAACAGGACTGGCCAAGACAGCTTCACGGTGCGACAACAAAAATGCCGTCCATCCCTGCTGATCCTCAGCGTCCACCTCCAAGAACAGCTCCCCCGGTCCCACTTCCAGTCCCCCTCCAAGGTGAGAGGGGAGAGGAAGGACAGGGGTGCACACTGTGGACACTCCTGTAAGGTCAGCTCCGTGGCTGCATCCGTCACCATCCATCCACTCTCCGTCTCCTTTGCTTAGTCACGTGGCCGCTGGATGTGTTCAGGGGATGGCAGCGCGTCCGCTGCCCACTGGGAGGTTCTGTTATTAAGGCTGGAGAGTGGACACTGGGTGGCAGCAGTTGACCACAGCTGACCATTTTCCAAGTCAATTCTTAGTTCTCCCAGAGCTACTTGGGTTTATGATTCGGATGACAAAGTCCCTATGATGGGCGGGAACCTGCCAGCCCTATATGGCATGCAGATATGTAAAACTTGAATTTATGGTTTAAACTATCAAAGTAGCGTAACAACTCGTTATAAAGCCCCTCATGTACGGAGGCTCTGTAGCAAGGACTTACGTAATTACCTTTTTATTTATGTATGTATGTGTTTATTTTTTAGACAGGGTCTCCCTCCGTCTCTCTCTCTCCCAGGCTGGAGCGCAGTGGCACAATCTTGGCTTATTGCAGCCTTGAGGCTCAAGTGATCCTCCCTCCTCAAAGCATGTGCCACCACACCCAGCTAATTTAAAAAAATTTTTAGTACAGACAGCATCTTGCCATGTTGCCCAGGCTGGTCTCTACCTCCTGGGCTCAGGCGATCCTCCTGCATTCACCTCCCAAGGGGCTGGGATTATATGCATAAACCACCGTGCCCAGCCAGGTAGATACTATAATCATCCTCATTTTACCAATAAGAAGCCTGAGGCTCAGGGAAGTAAGTAATTCACCCAAAGTTACCCAGAGGCAGGCAGCGGCGAGGGCACGTGTTCATAAAGAGGTCAAAACTGGGAGGCGCTGAGGACAGAGTACTGTTCTCAAGTACCTAGTAATCAGAAACGGCGATGGCAAGGTTTCATTCTAACAAGGTACTCCTTACTGTGTTTATAATTTAGGCAGCTTTTTGAGTCTTGCTCTTGTTGCCCAGGCTGGAGTGCAATGGCGCCAGCTGGGCTCATCGCAACCTTCGCCTCCTTGGTTCGAGCAATTCTCCTGCCTCAGCCTCCCAAGTGGCTGGGATTACAGGCACATGCTACCATGCTCGGCTACTTTTGTATTTTTAGTAGAGACAGGGTTTCTCCATGTTGTCAGGCTGATCTCGAACTCCTGACCGCAGGTGATCCACCCACCTTGGCCTCCCAAAGTGCTGGGATTACAGGTGTGAGCCACCACACCCAGCTAGGCAGATTTTACAGTTTAATGAGTTTTTTCTTCCCATTTATCAACTTTGTAGCAAAAACTTTGATGAGTTTTGACAAATGTGTGCCCAGTTTATCATCAACCCACACAAGATACAGAGCATCTCCTTGAGAAAGCTCCTCATGCCCCTTTCCATGTAACCACCCCAGTTAGAGTCAGCGGCCGTTCTGAGTTCTCTCACCATACGCTTTCCTGTTCTTAAGACATAAATGGCAGCCGGATGGGATGGCTCACGTCTAATCCCAGCACTTTGAGAGGCCGAGTGACAGGTGGGTGCACCACCAGAGGTCAGGAGCTCGAGACCAGCCCAGCCAAAACGGCAGAACCCTGTCTCTACTAAAAATACAAAAATTAGCCAGGCGTGGTGGCATGCACCTATAATCCCAGCTACTTGGGAGGCTGAGGTAAGAGAATCACTTTAACCCCAGGGTAGCAGAGGTTGCAGTGAGCGCCTGGGAGACAGAGACTCCATCTCAAAATAAATAAATAAATAAATGGAATTTTATAGCATGCATTCTTTTATGTTTGGTTTCGTTCGCATCGTGTATTTTTGAGATTCAGCCATGTTGTTCCTGAATAGTATATGACTGTGATAGTATGTGCCTATGACAATTTCACAATTTGTCTATTTACCTACTGACATTCTTTTGGGGTGTTCTCAGTTTGAGGCTACCATATTTTGAACAAAGCTGCTATGAACAAATCTCTGTGGATGTCCAAGTTCGTTGCTCTAGGGTAAATCCCTAGGGCTGCACTGCTGTGCCATTGGAAGGTTGTCTTAGTCCGTTTAGTCCGTTCTGGCTGCTCTAATAAAATTAAACTGGGGCGCTTACGATTAGCAGAAATCTCTCAGATCTGCAGGCTTGGAAATCCAAGGTCAGGTGCCCGCAGACCGAGTAGGTGGTGACAGCCCACCTCTATAGTGTATCGAGGGCCTTCCTGAGTCTCGCTCTGTCCCCAGGCTGGAGGGCAGTGGTGCGATCTCGGCTCACTGCAACCTCCGCCTCCGGGGTTCAAGCGGGGTTCAAGCGATTCTCCTGCCTCAGCCTCCCGAGTAGCTGTGATGACAGGCACGTGCCACCGCACCCGGCTAATTTTTGTATTTTTAGTAGAGACGGGGTTTCGCCATGTTGGCCAGGCTGGTCTCCAACTCCTGACCTCAGGTGATCCGCCTGCCTCGGCCTCCCAAAGTGTTGGGGTTACAGGGTTTACATACAGTAAAATCCTCCTCCATTTTTTTTCGAGACAGGGTCTATTAGGTTGGTACAAAAGTAATTGCGGCTTTTGCCATGACTTTCAAACTATTTGCCCAGGCTGGTCTCGAACTCCTGGGCCGAGGACATCCTCCCGCCTGGCCGCCCAAGGCGCTAGGACTCCGGACGTAGCCGCCGCGCCCGGCAAAATCCACGCTTTCGACCGCGCGCGTCAAGGTAGCTTGGTGAAGAAACGGGAAGCGCCAGCCGCCTGCCCCCCGCCGCATCCTGCCGGTTCGCGTGAGCGTGAGAGGGTCCTCCTCACTCCTGCCCCGGGACTGGGCGGCGGCCGCAGGCGGTCCTCGGAGCACACGAACCCCGCGGCCGCACGCCGGGAAGGCAGCTGCGCTCTCGGAGCGCCCCAGGGAGGTCAGGCCCAGGCCCCGGAGGCAGCGAGGAACCAGCACCGCGCGCCCATCCCACCCCGGCGGCCTCTCCGGCCCCTGCTCGCACTTTGCGCTCCCCGCGCCTCGCCGGTCCCAGGACCCCGCGTCCGGCTGCCCGCGACGCGCCTGCCACGCCCGCCCGTGCGCGCGCCCGTCCCCGCCCGTTTGAGGCTCGGGGCCGGGGCCGCGCCCTAGCTGGACCTCCTCGAGCGGGGCCGTGCCCTAGCGGGGCCTCCGGGAGCGGGGCTGCCTCCCGAGTCCCCCGGCCGCCCGGCCGCCCCGAAGGCGGCGCCGTCAGGCAGGGCGCGGGCAGCCCGGCGCGGGGTCCTGGGACGGGCGCGGCGCGGCGCGCGGGCTCTGAGACGGCTGCTGCCCGGGTGGCTGCGATGCTGTGGCCGCGGCTGGCGGCGGCCGAGTGGGCAGCGCTGGCCTGGGAGCTGCTGGGCGCCTCGGTGCTGCTGATCGCTGTACGCTGGCTGGTGCGGCGGCTGGGCCCGCGGCCGGGGGGCCTGGGCCGCAGCGGGACCCTCGTCCCTCCGCCGCGCGCGGCCGCGGCCCCCCCCTCAGGTAAGGCCTAGGCGGTCGCTGGGCCCTCGCCCCCCGGCCGGTTCCCCGCCCGACCCCTCTCCCGGCCCCCGTCCCAGCCGCGCTCCTCGGGCTCCCGGCGCCGGCAGCAGTTGGGCGAGGCCGCCGCGAGAACCCGAGCCCCGGCGCGGTAACCCGGCCGGACGAGCGCGGCGCGAGACGCCCGGGGCCGCTGGGGAAAGGGCAGCTGCGGGGACCTGGCTTCCGGGGCGGGCTCGGGGTGAGGGCTTCCCCGGGGTCGGGAGCAGCCTCCGGGAAGGCTGCGAGGTCGCAGCGCGTCCAGGGCGAGGAGGCGGCGGGCTCGGCCAGGCGTTGGCGAAGATTCTCGCTGCGGCAGATGGAGACCTGGGAGGGACGGCTCGGGCGAGGGTGGCCGGGGAGGAAGCCCCGGATCCCGGATGCGTTTGGGATGTGAAGCCGCTGCAGTTACTGGTCGCCGAACACGAGGTGGAGACGTGAAGGCCAGTGTGACTTCGGGGTTTGCGGCCGGAGGAGGCGGAGAGCTGGGTGTTCACCGCTTTGGGGTGGGCTGTCGGGTCTGGGGGTGTGGAGGGCAGAAGTGGGTTTGGGTCATTTTAAGTTCGAGGCAACTGTGGTATTGTGAACTGTGTGTTACTCCATTTCCGTTCCCTTTTCCCGGCGTACGACTCCTAAAGTCCCTGGAACCTCCAAACTGATGTCTTCTGTAGGCCGAGCGGACTGGTGGCTGGTCGCAGGAAAGACCAAGGCAGGGTTTGAGTTTTGGGGGACGTTCAGTCCCACCCCCAACCTCCGGGGAGGGGAGACGGGCTGAAGGTTGAGCTGATCACCAGTGGCTGATGAATCATGCCTGTGAAATGGAGTTTCTGTAAAAACCCGAAAGGGCTGGGTTCAGGGAGCTTCCAGATAGCACGTGGGGGTTCCCGGGGGCGGGGCCCGAGAGACCCTGAAACTCCAAGCCCTTTCCCCAAGTTTTCCCTCACGCATCTCTTCACCTTCGTAATCCTTTATACTATGCTGATAAGTGTAAGTAAATAAAACATGTCTCTGAGTTCGGGAGCCACTCTAGCAAATTAACGGAACTGGAGAAGGGGGTTGTGGGTTGTGGTCCTTCGGAAGCGCAGGTCAAACAGCCTTGGCCCTGGGAGTGGGGGGCAGTCTTGTGGGGCCGAGCCCTTAACCTGTGGGGTCTGAGGGTGTCTCCATGAAGATGCTGTCAGAAGGGATTACTGAATTAGAGTGGAACTGCACAGACCACACCCAGCCTGTGTCCACCGCAGAACTGATCACCCGTGTGATTCGTGGGGAGAAAACCCCCACATAGCTGGCATCAGAAGCATGGTGCGAGAGTCTAGTGGGGGACGCTCAGTTTGTTTTTACTCTAAATTGTCAGACTAGTTGCTGGGGAGCAGTGCTTTCTGATGATTGAGTGAGGATTCCTGTCTGATTGTGTGAGTCTGTGTCCTGGCCCTACCAGTTACTTTTTATTTTTGAGACGGAGTCTCGGTCGCTCTGTCGCCCAGGCTGGAGTGCAGTGGCGTGATCTTGGCTCACTACAGCCCCCATCTTCCGGGCTCAAGCGATTCTCCTGCCTCAGGCTCCCGAGTAGCTGGGACTATAGGCGCCTGCCACCACGCCCGGCTAATTTTTGTAATTTTAGTAGAAACAGGGTTTCACCATGTTGGCCAGGCTGGTCTCAAACTCCTGACCTCAGGTGATCCTCCCACCTCGGCCTCCCAAAGTGTTGGGATTACAGGCGTGAGCCACCACGCCGGCCTTACCACTTATTGCTGTGGGCTTAACATGTCTGTTTTTAGCCTGCTGGATTAGGAATAGGGGTGATGATAGTGCCTGGTTAGTAGGATGTTTTGGGAATTGGGCAAGTGCAGCACTTGGTATGTGTGAGGCACCACTAAGTGCTCTATATTACTGTCACCAGTGGCATCATCCAAGCAGAGCTCTGGACCAGCCGGCTGGGGGCGAGGCTGGTGTTCTGAGAATGGCTGAGAGAAAAAACACCGATACTACCACAAGTCAGCAGAGATGTAGAGAAACTGCATGTCATGCATTGTGGGTGGGAGTGGTAAGTGGTACAGCTCTCCTGGAAGCCAGCCTGGCAGGTTTCTAGGAAATTAAACCTGCCCTGGATTCCTGGGCTTTTAGACAAATTAAAGCTATTTTCACACAAAAACCCATGTTTGATGTTCATAACCACTCTATTTGTAATTGCCAGAAAGTGAAATAACCCAAATGTCCCTCTAGGGGTGAATGGTTAACCGTACATGTTGATGCCACAGGGTGCCACTCCCCGGCTATCCACTCTGCCACGTGGTGGATCTAAAGGGCATTATGCTGAATGAGAAAAGCCAATCTCAAAAGCTGTGTACTGTAAGATTCCATTTCTATAACATTCTTAAAATGACACAGTTGTGGGATAGAACAGATGCGTGGTTGCCAGAGGCTGGGGGTTGTGGGGGAGATGGGACTTGTCTCTAGAGCAGCAGAGGGAGGTCTTTGTGGCACTGGGACCATTTTGTATTTGGTTGTTACAGTGATGAACGCAAATCTGTACATGTGATAAACTGCCATAGAATTAGACACAAAGACCCCTACACAGAGGCCTGCGGGGACTGGCGAGGTCCAAGGATGTTGTGTTGTGCTAGTGCCAGTTTCTTGGTTTTGGTAACATTCTAGTTATATAAGATGTCAACCATTGGGGGAAGCTGAGTCGTGGGCCCACAGGATCTTCCTGTTTAAGTTTTTCAACATTTAGATGTTATAGACTTAGGTCTGTAATTATTGCAAAATGAGAATTTAAATCCTGTGGGCCAGGCAGGGTGGCTGACACCTATAATCCTAAACTTTTGGGAGGCCGAGGCGGATGGATTGCTTGAGCTCAGGAGTTTGAGACCAGCCTGGGCAACACAGTGAAACCTGTCTCTACTAAAATAGAAAAAATTAGCCCGGTGTGGTGGCAAGTGCCTGTAGTCCCAGCTACTCAGGAGGCTGAGGCAGGAGAATCGCTTGCACCTGAAAGAGGGAGGTTGCAGTTGATCACACCACTGTACTGCAGCCTGGGTGACAGGGAAAGACTGTCTCAAAAAAGAAAAAGAGAAAAGAAAAAGAAATCCTGTGTACTAGGGCTTACATTCCCCAAATGTTAATGTCTTACCTAATCACACTGCAAATGTGCAAACCAGGAAATAACATTAACGGACGGCCTGGCGCGCTACCATGTCCAGCTAATGTTTGTATTTTTAGTAGAGGCGGGGTTTTACCATGTTGGCCAGGCTGGTTTCAAACTCCTCACCTCAAGTGATCCACCAGCCTCGGCCTCCCTAAGTGCTACGATTACAGGTGTGAGCCACCACACCTGGCTTTACTTATTTCTTGAGTATGTAAATCACGAACATGATTTTACAAGTCAGAACTCTAAAAACTTAAATTCAGAAGTATTACTCCCCCGATCCCTTCTTCTTCTTCTTCTTCTTTTTTTTTTTTGAGACAGGGTCTGATTCTGTCACCCAGGATGAACTGCAGGGGTGCTGTCTCAGCTCACTGTGGCCTCTGTCTCCTAGGCTCAAGTGATCCTCCTGACTTAGCCCCCTGAGTAGCTGGGACCATAGGTATGCGGCACTGTGCTCGGCTAATTTTTTTGGTAGAGACGGGGTTTTACTACGTTGCCCACCTAGGTTGGTCTCAAACTTCTGAACTCAAGTGATCTGCCCACCTCAGCCTCCCACAGTGCTAGAATGACAGGCTTGTGCCACTGTGCCCACCCCATGTCTTCTGCTCCATTTGTTTTATTCTGTTCTTTCCATCTGGTTCCCACCCAGTTTCCACTTTCTCCTCTCTTTGTGCACACATGAATAGACGTTTGCATTTTGTATTAAGAGTATTAGTAACAGCATACATTTTTGTTTTTATTCAAGCCGACTTTCTAATACATATGTGCTTACTCTGAAGGATTAATAAGCTTGTATCCCTTGACAGCATAGTAGCGGCTGCTGACATTTATGGTCATTTGTCAGTGCCAGGCACAGTGTCATTGACCTCCTGCACTATTTTACACAATTTTCGCTATGTCCTAAGGAGGAGAGCTATTAGTATGTCCATTTTATTTATTTATTTTATTTTTTTGAGATGGAGTCTCACTCTGTCACCCAGGCTGGAGTGCAGTGGTGTGATCTCGGCTCACTGTAGCCTCTGCCTCCTGGGTTCAAGTGATTCTTTGCCTCAGCCTCCCAAGTAGCTGGGATCACAGGCACCCGCCACCACGCCTGGCTAATTTTTTGTATTTTTAGTAGAGATGGGGTTTCGCCATGTTTGGCAGGCTGGTCTCAAACATCTGACCTCAGGTGATTCACCCTCCTTGCCTTTCCAAAGTGTTGGGATTACAGGTGTGAGCCACGATGCCCGGCAAGTATGTACATTTTATAGATGAGGAAACCGAGGTCTAACGTTTTAAGTAACTTGGCTAAGGCTGCACAGTTAAGGATGTCATATAATGTACTTTTTCTGTTTAGGCTTGCTTGGTTGCAAGGAGAAAACCTCCCTCCAGTTAGCTCATGTTAAAAAGGTGACATTAGGCCACGTGCGATGGCTCACACCTGTAATCCCAACACTTTGGGAGGCCGAGGTGGATGGACCACCTGAGATCAGGAGTTGTAGACTAACCTGGCCAACATGGTGAAACCCTCTCTCTACTAAAAATACCAAAATTAGCCAGTCATGATGGTGGGTGCCTATAATCCCAGCTATTCGGGAGGCCGAGGCAGGAGAATTGCTTGAACCCAAGAGGCGGAGGTTGCAGTGAGCCGAGATTCTGCAACCACACTGAGTGGCAGAGTGAGACTCTGTCTCAACAAAAACCCAGAAAGGTGACATTAGAATAAGGACAGAGTTTGTATGAAAAGTGGAATACTGCCTGGAACTGAGACAGATCCTCTCTGTTTATTTGTAATTATTCTCCACTTGCCCCCAGCCCTTAAACTGTGCCCTGCACGTGGCTTTGACCTACTGTGTGCCTGCTCCACTGTAGATCGCTACAGCCCTTCACAGCAGTTCCTCACCACCATGCTGTCTCTGCATAGAGAACTTGGTAACGTGCTTATGCCTGGGCAGAATCTTGGGGTCACTAGGTTCCTCCTCCAGGGTCTTTGGCAGATTCATTCATTGTTGAAAAGACCATCCCCTCTGCCAATAAGTAATAGCATTTAAAAAATTTCCTTGGCCGGGTGTGGTGGCTCACGCCTGTAATCCCAGCACTTTGGGAAGCCAAGCTGGGCAGATCACGAGGTCAAGAAGACCGAGACCATCCTGGCCAGCATGGTGAAACCCCGTCTCTACTAAAAATACAAAAATTAGTTGGGCGTGGTGGCGTGCATCTGTAGTCCCAGCTACTCGGGAGGCTGAGGCAGAATTGCTTGAATTCGGGAGGTGGAGGTTGCAGTGAGCTGAGATTGCACTACTGCACTCCAGCCTGGCGCCTGGTGACAGAGCGAGACTCTGTCTCAAAAAAAAATTATTTTTCTTGGAGTTGCGCAGGTTGGGGGTGGGCATCATAAAAATGTTTTTTGCTGGGCGTCGTGGCTCACGCCTCTAATCCCAGCACTTTGAGAGGCGGAGGCGGGCGGATCACTTGAGGGTCAGGAGTTTGAGACCAGCCTGGTCAACATGGTGAAATCCCGTCTCTACTAAAAATACAAAAATTAGCTGGGCATGGTAGTACACACCTGTAATCTCAGCTACTCGGGAGGCTGAGGCAGAATTGCTTGAACCACGGAGGTGGAGGTTGCAGCGAACCAAGGTCACGCCTCTGCACTCCAGCCTGGGCAACAGAGTGAGACTCTGTCTTAAAAAATAAAAGAAAGAACGTTTTTTTTTTTTCTTAAGAGATGGAGTTTTGCTCTTGTTGCCCAAGCTGGAATGCAGTGGTGCGATCTCAGGTCACTGCAACCTCTGCCTCCCAGGTTCAAGCGATTCTCCTGCCTCAGCCTCTCAAGTAGCTAGGACTACAGGCACGTGCCACCTCACCCGGCTAATTTTTTGTATTTTTAGTAGAGATGGAGTTTCACCATGTTAGCCAGGATCGTCTCTATCTCCTGACCTCGTGATATGCCTACCTCGGCCTCCCAAAGTACTAAGATTACAGGCTTGAGCCACCGCGCCTGGCTGAAAACTCTTTGATGGAATACACAGAAATTGATACAATAATAACGAACCCTAGTACCCATCACCAGCTTTAGCGCGTGCTAGTATTTTGTGACTCTGACTTTTGTTGTCTTGGCCCTAGGTGAAATGACAATGGATACTGTCTTGGCTCGATTGAAACTTCTGAATCCAGATGACCTTAGAGAGGAAATCATCAAAGCTGGATTGAAATGTGGACCCATTACATCAACTACAAGGTTTATTTTTGAGAAAAAATTGGCTCAGGCTTTACTGGAGCAAGGAGAAAGGCTACCTTCTTTTGACCACCATGAAGCAGCTACCATAGCTCTCAGCCAAGACACACAAAGGATTTTGAAGTCAGCTGAAGGGAACCCAACTGATCAGGCTGGGTTTTCTGAAGATGGAGATTTTGGTTACAGTGTGGGCCTGAATCCTCCAGAGGAGGAAGCTGTGACATCCAAGACCTGCTCGTTGCCCCCCAGCACTGTGGCAGAGGCTGGGACCCCCAGAGCTGGAGCGACTGAGTCTACCGAGCCTCCTCTGTACTATGGGGTGTGTCCAGTGTATGAGGACGTCCCGGCGAGAAATGGTAATGGGACCGTTGTCTAGTATTTCCTTACACAAATAGCACACACGGGAAGGGGCAGGATGAGGTTTCAAAATGGAAAAATACAGGTAAAAAAAGAAAAAATCCAATCACCATAATCTCTTCATCCCAGTCAATTACTGTTTACATTTTTATATTGAACTTTTCTGAAATATTTGTGAATCTGTGAGTTTTTTTTTTTTTTTTTTTTTTTTAAGAAACGGAGTCTTGCTTTGTTGTCCAGGCTAAAGAACAGAGGCATGATCTCAGCTGAAGCAATTCTTCTGCCTCAGCCTCCCGAGTAGCTGGGACTACAGGCATGTGCCACCATCAGTAGAGACGGGGTTTCACCATGTTGGCCAGGCTGGTCTCGAACTCCTGACCTCATGATCCACCTGCCTCAGTCTCCCAGAGTGCTGGAATTACAGGCATGAGCCTCTGCGCCTGGCTCTACATGAGAACTTTTAAAGTGTGTTAGGTAAATTGAATTCTGTGAGATGTGCTTAGAGATGGACTTAGAGATGTTAATACTCATATTCATATTAACTGGCTGCTGCTGTTGGCTGGGAACTTTGTTATCTCTCCCTTTTTAAAATTCATTGTAACCTGAACACCTTTTAATGTTAATGAATGCAAATAGCCAATGATTGTATAAGTAATTTTCAGCATCAAAGAATCGTAACTTTATCGTTTTTATTTATTCATTCATCTGAGACAGGGTCTCACTTTGTCACTTAGGCTGTAACGCAGTGGTACAGTCATGGCTCACTGCAGCCTCAACCTCTCTGGGCTTAGGTGATCCTCCCACCTCAGCCTCCTTAGTAGCTGGGACCACAGGCATGCAGCCACTACACCCAGCTAATTTTTATCTTTTTCATAGAGATGGGGTTTCGCCATGTTGCCCAGGCTGCTCTTGAACTCCTGGCCTCGAGCAATCTACCCACCTTGACCTCCCAAACTGCCAAGATTATAGTCACACACCACCACGCCTAGCTAATTGGGTTTTTTTTTGAGACTGGGGTCTCACTGTCACCCAGGTTGGGGTGCAGTGGTGCGATCTCAACAACTCACTGCAATGTCTGCCTCCCAGGCTCAAGTAATCCTCCTACCTCAGCCTCCTGAGTAGCTGGGATGGCAGGCATGGGTCAGTACACTGGCCATTTTTGTGTGTGTTTTTGGTAGAGATGAGGTTTCCCCATGTTGCCCACTCTGGTCTCCAACTCCTGGGCTCAAGCGATCTGCCCACTGTGGTCTCCCGAAATGCTGGTATTACAGGCATGAGCCACCTAGCTATTTTACATTTTTTTGAGGGGGAGGATGAATCTTGTTCTTGTCCCCCAGGCTGGAGTGAAATGGCACATTCTCAACTCACTGCAACCTCTGCTTACCGGGTTCAAGCCTCAGCCTCCTGAGTAGCTAGGATTACAGATGCCTGCTACTACGCCTGGCTAATTTTTGTATTTTTAGTAGAGACGAGGTTTCACCATGTTGGCCAGAATGGTCTTATTCTCTTGACCTCGTAATCTGCCTGCCTTGGCCTCCCAAAGTGCTGGGATTATAGGCGTGAGCCACTGTGCCCGGCCAATTTTTTTTTTTTTTAAGAGACTGGTCTTGCTTTATTGCCCAGGCTGGTCTTGAACCCCTCCCTGGCTTCAAGCAGTTCTCCCGTCTGAGCCTCCCAAAGTGCTGAGATTTCAGGTGTGACCCACTGTGACCAGCCCAAGAATTGTAATTTTAAACAAGATTTAGCATTGAAAAAAAATGAGAACTCAATGTTGACTGGAATGCCAGAAACTGCACACTGTCATTAGTGTTATTATTATTTCTGTGATGTCATTTGTGGTGATGTCTACGAGTAGGAAATTGATAAAACACCATTAATAGAATGGAATATTACTCTTCCATAAGATTTTTTTTTTGAGAGATGGAGTCTTGCTATGTTGCCCATGCTGGAGTGCAGTGGCTGTTCACAGGTTCGATCCCACTGCTGATCACCACAGGAGTTTTGACCCGCTCCGTGTTCCACCTGGGTCAGTTCACCCCTCCTTAGGCAACCTGGTGGTCCCCTGCACCCGGGGCGTCACCATATTGATGCCACACTTCGTGCGGACACCTGATCGGCATTGTGCACTACAGCCCAGAACTCCTGGGTTCAAGCATCCTCCAGCCACGGCCTCCTGAGTAGCTGGGACTACACGCACGTGCTGCCACACCCAGCTCCATAAGATCCTTTTTTTCACTGATAAAGCTTATAAATTTTTATTATTGTTATTATTATTTTTTTAGAGACAGGGTTTCACCATATTGGTCAGGCTGGTCTCGAACTCCTGACCTCATGATCCACCTGCCTCTGCCTCCCAAAGTGCCTGGATTACAGGTGTGAGCCACCGCGCCTGGCCTAGATCTTTTTAAAGAGTATTTAGTGGCCGGCCGCAGTGGCTCACATCTCTAATCCAAGCACTTTGGGAGGCAGAGGCAGGTGGATCATGAGGTCAGGAGTTCGAGACCATCCTGGCCAACATGGTGAAACCTTGTCACTATTAGAAATAAAAAAATTAGCTGGATGTGGTGGCATGTGCCTTGAGTCCCAGCTACTTGGGAGGCTGAGGCAGAAGAATGCTTTGAACCGGGGAGGCGGAGGTTGCAGTGAGCCGAGATCACGCCACTGCACTCCAACCTGGGCAACAGAATGAGACTCTGTCTCAAAAAAAAAAAATCTTTAGTAACACTGGGTAATGGTCATTGTTTCCACGCTTTCCACCAGAGTGTGTGTTGATAAATGTTCCTTTTCATCTTTTGAAGAAGGGATACCTGCCTTCCTGTGTGAGGTTGGTTACCTTTGTTCATGGCTATAATCTTTTGTGTTGGATGATTGCTTGGTCATATTACCATGGCCATTTTTATCCAGTAGTGGACAGTAACCATTCTTCTGTTGTATTGCTTATAAATTTCTGTCTGCTGGCCAATTGTTTATATTTTATGTATTTATGATAGTCTCATACAAAACTTGATTGTGATAGTTGCATTACAGAGCTTTAATATTTTTGTATAATATGATTATCTTATTTTGGATGGTTTCTTGGCACATTAAGAAAGCCATTCCCAGCCAGAATGGCTAATCTAATTAAAAATAATTGAGGCCGGGAACTGTGGCTCACGCCTGTAATCCCAGCACTTTGGGAGGCTGAGGTGGGTGGATTACCTGAGATCAGGAGTTCAAGACCAGCCTGACCAACATGGAGAAACCCTGTCTCTACTAAAATACAAAAAATTAGTCGGGCGTGGTGGTGAAGGCCTGTAATCTCAGCTACTCGGGAGGCTGAGGCAGGAGAATCTCTTGAACTTGGGAGGCGGAGGTTTCAGTGAGCCGAGATCACACCACTGCACTCCACCCGTGGGCGACAAGAGCGAAACTCCGTCTCCAAAAAAATAAAAAGGCATTTCCCATCCAAAATTATGTTTAAAATTCTCTTATGTTCTTGGCTGACATCTTCATAGTTTTTTTTAATTTTGTTTTGTTTCTAAGAGATGGGGTTTCACCTTGTTGGTCAGGCTGGTTTCGAACTCCTGACCTCAGGTGATCCACCCACTTCGGCCTCCCAAAGTGCTGGGATTACAGGTGTGAGCCGCTGTACCTTCATAGTTTTTTCTTTTTTTTTAACTTACCTTTCAATTATTTATTTATTCACGTTTTTGAAATGAAGTTTTGCTCTTGTCGCCCAGGCCGTAGTGCTGCAGTGGTGTGATCTCGGCTCACTGCAACCTTTGCCTCCCAGGTTCAAGTGATTCTCTTGCCTCAGCTTCCCAAGTAGTTGGGGTTACAGCCATGCACCACCACGCCCAGCTAATTTTTGTATTTTTGGTAGAGACGGGGTTTCACCATGTTGGTCAGGTTGATCTTGAACTCCTGACTTCAGGTGATCCTCCCGCCTCGGCCTCCCAAAGTGTTGGGATTACAGGCGTGAGCCACAGTCCCTGGCCTCAATTATTTTTAATTAGATCTTTATATGAAATTTATTTTTTAAGATAGAATCTTGGGATGTATAATTATATATGTGTCTACAATATGTATCATGTTATTCACATGCATCTACATACGTGATCCAGCTTGTTAATTCTGTTATTTTGGCTAGCTAAGGCCCTTTTTCTTCAGGATTAAAGATCTGAACTGAGCCTGGCGACTGGGTAGCAGACATGTGAGCTGACGATGAAACGCAGGGCGTGACCTGCTACCGTCACTCATCTCTGGTTTTCTTTTGTTACTTTTCCTACCCAGAAAGGATCCATGTTTACGTAAATAAAAAGGAAGCACTGCAAGCTGTCAAAATGATCAAAGGGTCCCGATTTAAAGCTTTTTCAACCAGAGAAGATGCTGAGAAATTTGCTAGAGGAATTTGTGATTATTTCCCTTCGCCAAGCAAAACATCCCTACCACTTTCTCCTGTGAAAATAGCACCACTCTTGAGCAATGATGGGTCGAAAGGTAAATGACGCAGCAGTTCACATCTTTTACCCACACTGTTTTGTGCCTTCTTTCCTCCTCTGTGGTGACTTGTTTTCTCCATGAGGGCAGAGTCAGTGGGGTCTGAGCAGAGCAGGAAGCTGCTCTAGCTCTGATGCTGACGTGCCAGTATTTAGTGTGTTGACGTGGAGAAGTGCTGGAAAGACGCTGTGGCCCCTTCCATCTGCCCTGTGTCTCTCCCTCCTGCCTGTTGGATTCTTTGTTCTTTTGTCTTTTTGTAAAGAGACAGGGTCTTGTTCTTCTGGTGCTATCATGGCTCACTGCAGCCTCGAACTCCTGGGCTTAAGCAGTCCACCTGCTTCAGCCTCCCAAGTAGCTAAGAAATAGGTGTGCACCACCACGCCCAGCTAATGTAAGTTTTTCTGGGGGGATGGCGTCTCACTGTGTTGCCCAGGCTGCAGTACAGTGGCACGATCTTGACTCACTGCAACCTCTGCCTCCCGGGTTCAGGTGATTCTCCTGCCTCAGCCTCCCGAGTAGCTGGGATTACAGCACCCACCACTATGCCTAGCCACTTTTTGTACTTTCCGTAGAGACAGGTGTTTCACTTTGTTGATCAGGCTGGAATTAAAAAAAATTTTTTTTTTTTAAGATGGAGTCTTGCTCTTTTGCTCAGGCTGGAGTGCAGTGGCACGATTTCAGCTCACTGCAGCCTGCAACCTGTACCTCCCAGGTTCAAGCGATTCTCCTGCCTCAGCCTCTTGAGTATTTGGGACTACAGGTACACGCCATCATGCTCAGCTAATTTTTTGTATTTTTAGTAGAGATGGGGTTTCACTGTATCAGGCTGGTCTTGAACTCCTCATCTTGTGATCCACCTGCCTCAGCCTTCCAAAGTGCTGGCGTGTGCCCCTGCGCCTAGCCGGGGGTCTTTTTTGATACTGAGATCAGTCTACTCCCCACCTGAAGCTATACCTACCTCTAGGACTGGGACATCTGCACAATCAGGCTCATCTGTAGGAGCACAGTCGGAAGTCTGACCCATACCCACCTCCCAGCTGAGAACGAGGGTTTTGTTTGAAGGCGCTCTTCACAGTCAGCATGTTACAGATCACTGGCTTTCCCTTTTGTCTGGCCTCAGCTCTCCAGCTGAGCATCTTCAAACAAAACCCTCGTTCTGAGCTGAGAGGTGGGTATGGTTCAGACTTCCGGCTGGACGCTCCTACAGATGAGCCTGATTGTGCAGATGCCCCAGTCCTGGAAGGAGGTATAGCTTCAGGTGGGGAAGCTTCCTCAGAAGGAAATCACTTTAAGACATAAATCAGGCCGGGCATGGTGGCTTATGCACCTGTAATCTCAGCACTTTGGGAGGCCAAGGCAGGTGGATCACTAGGTCAGGAGTTCGAGACCAGCCTGGCTAACATGGTGAACTCTGATCTCTACTAAAAATACAAAAATTAGCCGGGTATGGTGGTGGGCACCTGTAATCCAGCTACTCAGGTGGCTGAGGCAAGAGAATCAGTTGAAAACAGAAGGCAGAAGTGCAGTGAGCCAAGATCGTGCCACTGCACTTCCAGCCTGGGCGAAAGAGCAAATGCTGTCTCAAAAAAAAAAAAAATTCAGCTGGGCATGGTGGTGTGCGCCTGTAATCCCGGCTACTCAGGAGGCTGAGGCAGAATTGCTTGAACCTGGAAGGTAGAGGTTCCAGTGAGCTGAGATTGTGCCATTGCACTCCAGCCTGGGTGACAGAGCAAGACTCCGTCTCGAAAAAAAACAGGCAGAAATCACTTATGGAGCACTCGGCCTTTGCAGGAACGCTGTGCACACTGGAGGTCTCCTTGTGTGACTCGGCCTTTGCGAGAACGCTGTGCACACTGGATGTCTCCTTGTGTAACTCGGCCTTTGCGGGAATGCTGTGCACACTGGAGGTCTCCTCGTGTGACTCGGCCTTTGCAGGAATGCTGTGCACACTGGAGGTCTCGTGTGACTCGGCCTTTGCAGGAACGCTGTGCACACTGGAGGTCTCGTGTGACTCGGCCTTTGCGGGAACGCTGTGCACAGTGGAGGTCTCGTGTGACTTGGCGTTTGTGGGAACGCTGTGCACAGCGGATGTCTCCTCGTGTGACTCGGCCTTTGCGGGAACGCTGTGCACACTGGAGGTCTCCTTGTGTGACTCGGCCTTTGCGAGAACGCTGTGCACACTGGATGTCTCCTTGTGTGACTCGGCCTTTGCGGGAACGCTGTGCACACTGGAGGTCTCGTGTGATTCGGCCTTTGTGGGAACGCTGTGCACAGTGGAGGTCTCGTGTGATTGCTGGTTGTGCTCCCCTGGCCACAGCTGCCATTATTCCTTCTCTACCTACTGACCGAGCTTTCAAAGTTCACTGGCCGGGTGTGGCGACTCATGCCTGTAATTCTAACACTTTTGGGAACTGAGGCAGAAGGATCTCTTGAAGCCAGGAGTTTGAGACCAGTCTGGGGAACATAGTGAGACCCCATCTCTAAAAATACATACATATACATACACATATATAACTGGGCGTAGTGGCATACAACTGTAGTCCCAGCTACTTGGGAGGCTTAGGTGGGAAGATCACTTGAGCCCAGGAGGGTCGAGGCTGCAGTGAGCTGTGATGGTGCCACCGCAGTCCAGCCTTGGTGACAGAGCCAGACCCTGTCTCTGAAAAAAAAAGTTCACCAAACTTTGCCTCATTCACACAGCCTTTCCCAGCAAGATTGCAGCCAGGTCTGGCTGTTCTCCCAGCTTGCTCTGCTCACAGGGGTGTGCTGGCTGCCTTTGCGGGCTGGGATCGGTGGCCACGAGCCCATCTCGTCATTTCTCACCTGTGCCTCCCCCTTTTTTTTGGAGACAAAGTCTTGCTGTGTCACTAGGCTGGAGTACAGTGACACCATCTCAGCTCACTGCAGCCTCTGCCTCCCGGGTTCAGGCAGTTCTCCTGCCTCAGCCTCCCCAGTAGCTGGAATGAAGGCACTTGACGCCACACCTGGCTAATTTTTGTATTTTTAGTAGAGACGGCAGCATGTTGGCCAGGCTGGTCTTGAACTCCTGACCTCATGATCTGCCCGCCTCAGCCTCCCAAAGTGCTGAGATTACAGGCATGAGCTAGTGTACCTGGCCCGGAAAGCTCTTTATCTTTCATTACAGGGTGTGTGGGTGACGAGTGACTTTTGGTGAAACTAATCATTCTTAAATTCTGTCTCTTAGTGACAGATGGTTTGTGCGTGTCTGAATCAGAAACAGTCAACAAAGAGCGAGCCAACAGTTACAAAAATCCCCGCACGCAGGACCTTACCGCCAAGCTTCGGAAAGCTGTGGAGAAGGGAGAGGAGGACACCTTTTCTGACCTCATCTGGAGCAACCCCCGGTATCTGATTGGCTCAGGGGACAACCCAACCATTGTGCAGGTGGGTGTGCAGCGTCCCTGGTTCCTTCACAGTCACGGCACTTTCCCCAGGGTGCATCCACATGAGACAGGGAGGTAGCTCAGAGCACGTGGTTCTCTTTCAGGAAGGGTGCAGGTACAACGTGATGCATGTTGCCGCCAAGGAGGACCAGGCTTCCATCTGCCAGCTGACTCTGGATGTCCTGGAGAACCCTGACTTCATGAGGCTGATGTACCCCGATGACGACGAGGCCATGCTACAGAAGCGCATCCGCTATGTCGTCGACCTCTACCTGAACACCCCGGACAAGATGGTGCGTGCCCACCCTCCACTCACACTTTCATGTTTTAACTTTTTAAAGTTTTTTTCCTAAAAGAATGCTTTATCGACAAGTGACTCATTAGAATAACTTTAAGGAAAAGATAAATCAGTTACACCCCTGCGACCTACCTTCCCACCAAATCCCACAGGCTGATTTTAACCCTGGACAAAAGGTGCCAAGTGCTGGGGTTCCCTGACCCCTGCGTCTTTGTTGTGTGTGGAGTGCTGTCCCCAAGGGTGTCTAAACTGTCTGGGGACACGGTTGTCAGAGGACACACACTCTACTGAGCAGAAAACCTTGAGCTGAGCAGCTCTTCCCCTCCGGGAGTGGCAGAACTATGCAAACGGCTGGCAAGCCCTCAGCGTCCTGCCAAGAGCCCCTGAGGCACAGAGCTGCCCCTGCAGATCATGCCACCTGACACCCTGACATGCGGGGCCCTGGTGTGGGAGAGAGGCTGCTGGGATGTGACTGCTTACAAACAGGAAGGATCTTCGTAGCTCCTGAAAAAAGGTGACAGCAATCCTGGCTGATGCCCACACCCCAGCCTCCACCTGACCCATGGGGTTGTTTCATCCCAAGTGCAGCAAACAGGCAGGTTGGGGTCACTGATGAGTGCCAGCCAGCCGGACCAGGCCCATGCAGAGGCAGCACTGTGAAGGGGACACCCCTCTTTTAAAGGGTGTTAACGACATGCTTTTCCTTCTCTTGACCCCTCCCACCCCCGGAAGCCCTTTTTGTCACCATGGGGTTCATTTCACTTTTCAGGCATGTGTTATGTGACATTGTACTGGGCCCTGAAAGATTAAAGCACTGTTTATAGAGAATATAAGCTCCTCCAGGGCCTGGGCACAAGCCTTGGCATGAAGTGGGTATGTGCTAGAATGCCAATTATTTTTCCATTATAAAAGCAGTGTCTTTTATGGCCATTTTGTTTGTGAGTCTTTTTAAAAAATGCATAAGTATTTTCACCTTAGAGCCACCTTATGAGACAAGTGTAAATAATTGTGTTTCCTCTGCACCTTTTTTCAGGGCTATGACACACCGTTGCATTTTGCTTGTAAGTTTGGAAATGCAGACGTAGTCAGTGTGCTTTCGTCACATCATTTGACTGTAAAAACTCCAAGGAATAAATATGATAAAACACCTGAAGATGTAAGTACTTGTTAAAATGCAGTCACTCTCTAGAGTTAGAGATGAAAATATGTAACTCTATAGTCTGTGGTCACAGACAGGCACAGTGAAGCCACATGGAGCTCTGTAGGAGTTGTGTTTGCCTTACGCGCACACGTTAGAGTCCTGCTGTTGAGTAAGATACATTTCGTGAAGATGATGCATCTGTAGAACCAGGAGGGGAGGAACTCACAGTTTGGTGATTTTATTTTCCTAAAACTGGCAGTCAGTTGCTCTGAACACCCCACAGTCTTTTACCAAGTTCCCTCTCTGAACACATCAGTTGGCCGGAGTCAGAGAGAACAGAAGTGGTAATGGTAGTGCTGATGGTGATTTTGATGGTGGTGATGGTGATGGTGATGACGGTGATGATGATGGTGATGATGATGGTGGTGATGATGATGATGATGGTGTTGATGATGGTGTTGATGGTGATGGTGATGATGATGGTGACGATGGTGATGGTGGTGATGATGGTGATGGTGATGGTGATGATGGTGATGGTGATGGTGACGATGATGATGATGGTGATTATGGTGATGATGGTGATGATGGTGATGGTGGTGGTGCTGATGATGATGGTGAGGATGGTGATGGTGGTGGTGCTGATGATGGTGATGATGATGGTGATGATGGTGATGGTGATGATGGTGATGATGATGGTGATGATGGTGATGGTGATGATGGTGATGATGGTGGTGATGATGATGGTGATGATGGTGATGGTGATGATGGTGATGTGATGGTGATGATGGTGATGATGATGGTGGTGATGATGATGGTGATGGTGATGATGGTGTTGATGGTGATGATGGTGATGTGATGGTGATGATGGTGATGGTGATGGTGATGATGGTGATGGTGATGACGGTGATGACGGTGACGATGGTGATGATGGTGATGATGATGATGATGGTGATGATGGTGGTGGTGCTGATGATGATGGTGATGATGATGGTGATGATGGTGATGGTGATGATGGTGGTGATGATGGTGGTGATGATGGTGACGATGATGATGGTGGTGATGATGGTGATGGTGATGATGATGGTGATGATGGTGATGATGGTGATGATGGTGATGATGGTGGTTATGATGGTGATGGTGATGTGATGATGGGGATGGAGGTGATGGGGATGGTGGTGAGGATAATGGCGATGGTGGTGGTGGTTGTGATGCTCATGAGGATGGTGGTGATAAGGATGGTGATGGTGCTGAAGATAGTGATGGTGAGGATGATGGTGATGAAGATAGCGATGATAGTGGTGATGGTGATGGTGGCAAGGATGATGATGGTAGTGCTGATGGTAACAATGAAGATAGTGATGATGGTGATGACGGTGGTGAGGATGCTGAAAGCAGCTAAATTGTATTCAGCTCAGTGTGTACTGTGCTAAGGTGCTCACATACTTATACTCATCTGACCCAGACAAGCCTTGTCAGTCAGGCGTTATGAACTGAGTAAAGTGCACCTTACAGAGGGTGGATGTGTGTTTTGTGCCCAGAAGGTGCAAGAGGGATCTGGACCCTCAGATCTGAAGGACGAGTTTGATTTGTTCTTTGTCACAGCTGTGAGCTGCTCACAGCCTCCCAGCCCTTTAGAAAGAAAAGCTGTAAGGATCTTCTGGTGGCAGTGCTCTCTCCCACACCCCCTCTGTAATTCCTGTTATTACATAAGTGTAAGCAATACCCACTTGCTGTAGAAAATTTAAAATACCACAGGACCAGAAAGAATAAAATTCACCAAGAGATTCTACAACTGAGAAATTGCCATTATTTTGCATGTATGTGATTCAGATTTGTGTGTATATATGTGTGTATCTGCACTTCTTCAACATAAAAATGTTATTTGGCAACCAGCTTAAAACTCCTGGCATTTTAAAAAGCATTTGACGTTTTCAAGCTCACAATCAGTTACAGACTCAAAAATGTAATTGCATTCATAGTGTTAGTTTCTCTCAGAGGTTGGTTCCTTTCTTTTCTCTTATTTGAAGGTTGTTGGTTTTTCTATAGTTTCTAGCAAAAATTCTTACTGCTGCAATTCTCCAAGGGCCGAGAAAGCTGATTTCTGTCATCTGTAGTTGCAAAAATAGAACTTTTGTGTTCCGTATTAGGAGCTCCACCTTGACCCAGCCTCACAATGAAAAGTTTATATATGACCAGGCATCCTGTAAGTGAAACTCAAGACAACTGAGAAAGTACACACGTGCTCACATGCTTCTGCTTTCAGTCGATGGTGCACTTTTAAGTTTCCTCTCCTTGCAGACGTTAGAAAGTGTAGGGTAGCATGAAGAAAAGGTAAATATACCCAGAATCCCAGAGTGTGTTCTCTTACCTGTCCCCTGAGACTTTTAGAAACAGACATACTCTTCACACATTTTTTGAGTGTGAGCTTTATTAAATCTTTAGCATTAAGATACTATTCCACTTCACTGACTTTAACTTACTTTCTAAAGTCATTGTAATGATAAGGAAATGTTACGATAATGTAAGATTTAGACACACTTTTTTTTCAATAGGTAATTTGTGAAAGAAGCAAAAACAAATCTGTGGAACTGAAGGAGCGGATCAGAGAGTATCTGAAGGGTAAGATGGGGAGTCAGTGCCTGGATTTTGGGGTCTGCGCTGGGAAGGGCCTTGGAGTGTTGCAGGAATGGAGCACAGCTTTCTTCCCGAGCTCCCGGGCGTATGCTGGCTTTCCTCGGAAGCCTCTTTTCGGGTCACCCTTTCTTCTGAGCTCTCCCAGCCGGCTTTCCACCTCTTTTCCTATTATCCCTTCTCTGAAGTCTTGTATCTGTCCCTTGAGCTTTTTGCAAGAGAACTTTCTCTGAGGTTGTGTGTCGCTGACTGTGGCCCATGGCTTCACCCCTGGATCTCTAGGGCTGTCTCGTGGCAGCTTCACTGTGATGACTTCTCTTCAGGTGGAGCCTGCAGTTGGCAAAGAACAGCTCAGGGAGAGGCAAGGCACATAGCTCCTCAATTGGTTGGCTGGCTTGGCTTCTGTATGTGTGTATGTATGTCTGTGTTGGGTGGGGGTTGCTCCCCGTCACTCTCTTCGTTCTGACACCGCCTCCTTCCTCCTCCTGTCCCTCCTTGGTGCACTCCCAGGACGGCTCCTGCCTTGGCTCCGGACACTCCCTACCCACTCGCCTCCGGGAAGGAGGCCTTTGCTTTCTGGGCCGCCCTCCTCTGGTCAGGAGCTTCCTGTCGGCCACTGTGTTGTGGTTTGTAGGCGCCAGGCATGTGAAAATGGCTGGTTTCAGGGAGGCTTTTCCCTGCCATCTTCCTCTGTTTTCGGTGAATTTTGGAAGGTGACACTTCTCGAAGCGCCTCTTTTTTTTTTTGAGAGAGAGAGTCTTGCTCTGTCACCAGGCTGGAGTGCAGTGGCGCAGTCTCAGCTCACTGCAACCTCCGCCTCCTGAGTTCAAGTGATTTTTCCGCCTCAGCCTCCTGAGTAGCTGGGACCACGGGCATGTGCCACCATGCCCAGCTAATTTTTGTATTTTTAGTAGAGATGGGGTTTCGTCATGTTGGCCAGGATGTCCTCCATCTTTTGACCTCGTGATCTGCTCGCCTTGGTCTCCCAAAGTGCTGGGATTACAGGTGTGAGCCACCGCGCATGGCCAGAAGCGCCTGCTCTTTGCCATCTTAGCTCAAAGTCCGGTGCTTCCGCAGCAGGCACTGACGTCCTTTCACTCTCCTGTCTGCTTTTCTCTCTCTTGGGTTCCATTCCTGTCCAAAATTCTGTCTCCATTTAAAGCAGGGTCCACAGATGACTGGCCCACCACCAATTTTATAAGTATTGTCACGAAGCTGTGACCACCATTTGCACACTGGGCTCTTTGCCAGCACACAGTGACTTGTGGCCCCCTGAGCCTGATTATTTACTGTCTGACCTTGTGTAGAAGTTTACCACCCGGTCGAAGGTATCAGGAGCCTCTGCTTGTCCCCTGATCCCTTCCAGTCCTAAGTACAATTTGTTAATTATACTTCTTCAGCTTGTGTGGATGTGCACAGGAAATGAGTCCCTCATTTCATGCAGGGAATTGAATCTCGCTGGTAGTGGTGAGAGTTCCTCCTCAGGGCCATTGAGGCATTGCTCCACAGGCCCAGCTGGAACCTTTGGAAGCTCTTGGAACACACAGCTGTGTTACCAGAACATCCTAAAGAACCGAGAGTCTGCTCTGTATTTGCAAACCACACTGTCAGGAATGCTTTACAGTGTTGATGTAGTTAAACACTGCTTTGTGATGGTATTGAGGAAGCAGTTGTCTGAGAAGTCCTTGCCTGTCTGTGACGGTAGCACGCTGTCACCTCTAGGTCTGCCCCAGCAGCTGTTTGCTGAGAAGGCAGCACTGTGATATCCATGATCCTGAGGGCTGAGCTACACGCCCTCCCGAGCTCCTGCACCTCCGTCCTGGTCCTTCTGAGGCTCATGCAAAGCCCAGGCGTGCCCCAGCAACCGTGGTTACACTGGCCTCCAGTCGCACTGTAGCTTCACATGCCATGGAGCCTGCTGCAGGGCTGGCCACATTCTGTGTCCTGCCCAGTTCCTCAGAGAGAGACCCATGCTTGTGTGAAGATGAGGACGGACTCTAATGTGTTAGGAGGGATAAATAGGACCAGAGAACCAGCCACAAAACCGTCCAGAGGCCATGAGTCCGATCTGTAGATAGAAATTTTTAAAAGGGTCTTCAATATGCCAAAAAAGTAAACAGTAGTATTTTATGAGTAGTTAAATTACAGGTGAATTTAACCGTATACTTGCTGTCTACTGTGTATGGTATGTCTTCTTTTCATGTACCACTAAAAGAGGAAAGAAACTGCCCGTTACCTGTAAAAAGCCAGTGTACATATGATGCATCCAGATATAAGATGTTAAAATGTAAGAAACAGTATTTGAATTGCCCTGATTTTCAGTATGGAAAATTAGTACTCTTGAATGGAAATTATAGTACTCTTTTTAAACTTTCCTTTTAGGTTCAAGGGTACCTGTGCAGGTTTCTTATTAGGCAACCTGCATGTCACGGGGGTTTGGTATAGGGATTATTTCCCAGGTGATAGCATAGTACCCAATAGGCAGCTTTTCCATCCTCCGCCTCCTCCTCCCTCCGCCCTCAGGCAGGCCCTGGTGACTGCCCCTCCCTCCTCCCTCAGGCAGGCCCTGGTGACTGCTCCTCCTCCCTCCACCCTCAGGCAGGCCCTGGTGACTGCTCCTCCCTCCTCCCTCAGGCAGGCCCTGGTGACTGCTCCTCCTCCCTCCGCCCTCAGGCAGGCCCTGGTGACTGCTTCTCCTCCTTGCACCCTCAGGCAGGCCCTGGTAACTGCTCCTCCTTCTTCGTGTCCATGTGTGCTCAGCATTTAGTTCCCACTCATAAGTGAGAACGTGCCGTGTTTGGTCTTCTGTTCCTGTGTCAGTTCCTTTAGAATAATGGCCTCCAGCTCCATCCACGTTGCTGCGAAGGACATGTTCTTGTTCTTTTTTATGGCTACATAATATCCCATGGTATAGATGTACCACATTTTCTTTATCTAATCTACTGTTGATGGACATACAGTACTTTTATAATTAGAAAAAAATGAGAAGCATAAAAACTGTAATAAGCATTTAACATAAGAAATTCCCAGGCATTCATGAGGAGCATGACAACTTTAAAGGAAGCCTCTTGACGGTGGGTCTCCTGGGGCTAGGTTTGAAAGCAGGATGAGGTGGCGTGTGACCTCCATGGGATCTACAGAATCTCATGACGCTATCCCGTGGGACTCTGCTGCGCCGTCCCATGGGACCTTAAGACACTACTTTTCCTCATGCATTCCATACTTCGCATCCAAGTGCTGTGTGATTCCGGATCTGTGGAGAGATGTGTATTCAGTGGTGCAAACTGAAAAGTACAACAGAAGCAGGGAATTGAGAAGTGGAGGAGGCTGGGGACAGTAGCTCACACCTGTGATCCCAGCGCTTTTGGAGGCAGAGGTGGGATCACTTGCATCCTGGAGTTAGAGACCAGCCTGGGCAACATAGCAAGACCCCGTCTCTACAAAAAAGTAAAAATTTAGCTGGGTAGGGTGGTGCATGCCTGTGGTCCCAGCTACCCAAGAGGCTGAGGTGGGAGGATTGCTTGAGCCTGGGAGTTTGAGGCTGTAGTGAGCCATGGTCACCCCATAGCACTCCAACCTGGGTGACAGAGTGAGATATCTGAAACTAAGAGGGGAAAAAAAGGAGAGAAGGAATGAAATACAACATTTTTTTTTTGAGATAGAGTCTCACTCTGTCGCCCAGGCTGGAGTCCAGTGGCGCCATCTCGACTCACTGCAACCTCCACACCCCGGGTTCAAGTGATTCCTACCTCAGCCTCCTGAGTAGCTGGGATTACAGGTAGCACCATCATGCCCAGCTGACTTTTATGTTTTTAGTAGAGACAGGGTTTCACCGTGCTGGCCAGGCTGGTCTCGATCTCCTGACGTCAAGTGATTCACCTGCCTCAGCCTCCCAAAGAGTTGGAATTACAGGCGTGAGCCACCACACTTGGCCGGAATGAAATATAACTTATTTTTAAAATGTATTAAACTCCTGCTGTGTGCTAATCTTATTCCCTCAGGTCTGACCCCTCAGTCCTTTAACTACCTGGGGCTTCCTTTTCTCTTCTTCTTTGTTTTAGCAGTGGAGGACAGTGTGAGGCTGGTTAGGTGAAGTGAGCTCTGGCACACGCTGGCCTCTGCCCTGTCCATCGGTTGCAGACCTTGCGTGACTTCCTGTTTCCATTGCATCCATCTGCAGAGGCCGTGGCAGGGGCTTGTGTGATCCCCGTGCTGATCACCCAGACCCGACCCCGGGGAGTAGGGGGCGGGGCCTGCAGCCAGTGCCTGTCTCCTCCCGCAGGTCACTACTACGTGCCGCTCCTGAGAGCAGAAGACACATCTTCTCCAGTCATTGGGGAGCTGTGGTCCCCAGACCAGACGGCCGAGGCCTCTCACATCGGCCGCTATAGAGGCAGCCCCCGAGACCCTGTGCTGACCCTGAGAGCCTTCGCAGGGCCCCTGAGTCCAGCCAAGGTGAGCTGCTGTGGAAGCTTCTGGAAGTGGCACCTGGCTGTCCCTACGCTGCGGTGCTGGGTGTTCCAGCTGGTTGCTTTGTGCTTGGTCTTAGGGACCGTATCCTGAGGAACTCCAAGGTTGTCCTCATCTCAAACTATCCAGCAGTGAGCTTGTGATGAGAACATTTCCAGAGAAACATGTGTTCTTGGCCGTGCGGCCTGCTCGCCAGGGCCAGTGTACTGGGGCCACACGTCTCAGCAAAGCCCTGTCCTGGTTGCGCGCCGCCCATTCTTTCTGTGTGGCCGGCCCTTCTCAGGGCACCTGGCCAGTCTAGCAAGGCTGCCCGTTGTGACTAGGAAACCCTCTGTGCGCGTGTTCACCTCCTGACCAAGTTTCCACAGCTGAGCCCCCACTGGCTTCCTCAGACAAAATGCTTCCGTTCAGTCCCTCTCCTGGAGGCTTCAGCCCCCTTTGGTTCCACTTATCCCTGATGTTCAAAGAAATTCTTAATGGTGTTGTTGCGGGGTCAAAGGTTGTACACATTTTTTTGTTTACAGTTGACAATTCTTTCTCCTGTTGAAATATTTCATATACTGACCTATACATATAATCTTGTGCTAAAAACTTTCTAAATAAGTTATTATGATGAAAATGGCTTCAAAATTAGGTGGTATTAGGTAAGGTTAGGTCAGATCCATAAAACATAAAATTCGATGAAGCGTAACTCAGAAAGATCAACGTTGGTTTCTTCTCCTGTGATAGAAACAGTGTTACCTCTGCTGTTGGGTGGCAGCTCTGAGCTGTCGGCTGTCCTCAGGGGGAGGCCTCATGCTCGGGTGCCCCTGGTTCTGAACCTCACAGCCCAGACCAGGCTGCAAGAAGGAAGACCGCCTCCCCTCACCCAGGTCGGAGTGCAATCGCGTAGCCACTCAGCCATGCCACAGGGGGGCACGCAGCCCAGGGATCTGTTGGTGAAGGGAGAGGAGGGGAGGTGTCAGGAGATGGCCAGCTGCTGCTGCGACGCCTGCGACGAAGATGCTCTTCAGGCTTCCCCAGTGTGGGGCGCGACACCTGTCATAGCTCAGTGCATTTTGTTTTCCTCACAGGCGGAAGATTTTCGCAAACTCTGGAAAACTCCACCTCGAGAGAAAGCAGGCTTCCTTCACAACGTCAAGAAATCGGACCCGGAGAGAGGCTTTGAGAGAGTGGGGAGGTACTGAAGAAAGAGGCTGAGCTGTGGCGCTGTGGAGCGCACTGTTGGTTATATTTTGATTAATGATGGAAAATCACATTACAGCTTCAAAGTGCCAGTTCCCAGGAAGCCTTTCCTGGGAGAGCTGGTCCTTTTCACGAAGGTCCAGTTCCTTGCAGATGCTGGGGACGTTGCAGTCTGTGGTACGGAATTAGAGCTTAAGCCGGTCCGGCCTCAGACCTGGAGGGGTCTGCAGCGCTGACTTTCCCTTTTCAAAGTGGCATTCCTTGTTGATTCGGGGACATGTTTCTAAGGACCCTTAATATATTATAGAAGGTACCATAGAATGGTAGAGTTTCTTTGAGAATAAAAGGTCCACAGTCACAAAGCTAAATTAGTTGTAATCAAATAAAGCTTTGTGGAATTGTTTAGAGTATTTTCTCAAAATATGTACCCAGTGTCAGGTGTACAATCGGAACCCAGGAAGAACCTCTAGGTTTTCCTGTGCCTGGCCATGACTAGAGTCACAGGCAAGCCCACAGCGCTGTTTTGCGGACATGAACAAGCCTGTCTGTGGGTGGCGGTGAACTGTGTGACCTTCCAGCACAAGGTTGCTGGTGGGAGGGTCCCTGCAGGCGGAGGTCTCCTTTGGTCCTGCCACTGGTTCACTGCTTGTGAGAACTCTGCCAGCTCCTGCTAACCTAACTGTGAGGAGGAGTGCTGTTTGAGAAAATGCAAAGTATCATTTCAGCCACAAATTCGGGATAAAGTTACAACCATGATTGCAGATGTTGCTTTGGTACTTGAAGCATTAGTGGGTGTTTTCTGTGTAGTTCTGAGTTTTTTCTGGTTTCACAACTGGTTAATTGTGTTTTATTTCTTACAGGGAGCTAGCTCATGAGCTGGGGTATCCCTGGGTTGAATACTGGGAATTTCTGGGCTGTTTTGTTGATCTGTCTTCCCAGGAAGGCCTGCAAAGACTGGAAGATTATCTCACTCAGCAGGAAATAGGCAAAAAGGCTCAACGAGAAACAGGAGAAAGGGAAGCCTGCCGAGATAAAGCCACCACCTCTGGTAAGCACACACAGGCATGGCCGTGGCAGCTGGGACTGGACCTCTGTGGCCAGGGTCCCACAGGAAGCGCATGTCTGTTTCTTACCTCTGTCTGTGTTTTTAATGTAAAGGTGGGAACTGTTCCTTAGGTTAATCTTCAATGGAGTATGCGTCGGGGGGGCGGGGGATATAGGAAAAATATGGTATCACATGGAGAAGTATTGCTATTTCTGCTTGTGGTTGCAATTCCCAAAATCTAGTATTATTTCATTCTGTGCCATTTTCTCAAAACTGATAATAGCTGAACTACAGTGGCTGAGACTATAATATTTTAGGTTTGGTATAATTGTCAGGAAAAAGACAAGGAAGACTGCACACCAGAATACTGGTGCATATCAGACCCCGGAACACAGAGCGCTTGACAAGGTGTATATCAGACATACAATGCAAAACGCTTGACAAGGTGTATATCAGACTCCAGGACGCAAAGCCCTTCACAAGGTGTATATCAGACACCAGGGCACAAAG
Organism: Cheracebus regulus; assembly: GCA_963574635.1. Taxonomy (NCBI): domain Eukaryota; kingdom Metazoa; phylum Chordata; class Mammalia; order Primates; family Pitheciidae; genus Cheracebus; species Cheracebus regulus. The sequence goes on from CAUYQU010029471.1 coordinate 68,248, forward strand.
CACTTGACAAGGTGTATATCAGACCCTGGGGCGCAAAGCCCTTCACCAGGTGTATATCAGATACCAGGACGCAAAGCCCTTCACAAGGTGTGTATCAGATTCTGGGACGCAAAGCCCTTCACAAGGTGTGTATCAGACACCAGGACGCAAAGCCCTTCACAAGGTGTGTATCAGACTCCGGGACGCAAAGCCCTTCACAAGGTGTGTATCAGACTCCGGGACGCAAAGCCCTTCACAAGGTGTATATCAGACTCCAGGAGGCAAAGCCCTTCACAAGGTGTGTATCAGACTCCGGGATGCAAAGCCCTTCACAAGGTGTGTATCAGACACCAGGAGGCAAAGCCCTTCACAAGGTGTGTATCAGATACCGGGAGGCAAAGCCCTTCAAAAGGTGTATATGAGACACCAGGATGCAGAGCCCTTCACAAGGTGTATATGAGACACCAGGAGGCAAAGCCCTTCACAAGGTGTATATGAGACACCAGGAGGCAAAGCCCTTCACAAGGTGTGTATCAGACACCAGGAGGCAAAGCCCTTCACAAGGTGTGTATCAGACACCAGGACGCAAAGCCCTTCACAAGGTGTGTATCAGACACCAGGACTCAGAGCCCTTCACAAGGTGTGTATCAGACTCCAGGACTCAGAGCCCTTCACAAGGTGCGTATCAGACACCAGGGTGCAAAGTGCTTCCAAAGCACAGACACAGTGAATGGAAATTTCATGATGGAAGAGATTAACTACACAACATCTAAAAGTGATTCATAAAAACATGAATGGCCGGGTGTGGTGGCTCACGCCTGTAATCTCAGCACTTTGGGAGGCCAAGGCGGGTAGATTACAAGTCACACATTCAAGACCAGCCCCATCTCTACTAAAAATACAAAAATTAGCCAGGCGTGGTGATTGGTGCCAGTAGTTCCAGCTACTTTGGAGGCTGAGGCAGGGGAATCGCTTGAACCTGGGAGATGGATGTTGTAGTGAGCCGAGATCACACCCCTGTGCCCCAGCCTGGGCGACAGTGCGAGCGTCTGTCTCCAAAACAAACAAAAAACATCAACGAAGGCTGGGCCTGGTGGCTCACAGCTATAATCCCAGCACCTTGGGAGGCCAATGTGGGTGGGTTGCTGAAGCCCAGGAGTTTGAAAGCAGCCTAGCAACGTAGTGAGACTCCGTCTCTATTTATTAAAAGCAAAAATTTTCTAATAACTAGAGATTTGAAATTGCTAAAATCAAAATTAAAGCAGATATTACATTTAAAGGTGTGTGTGTGTGTGTGTGAAGGCCAAAATAGGACCATTAGCCCATAAGAAACCTCATTTATACAACAAACTTCCTGGAATGATAGGAAAAAAATGAGAATCTGGCCTTGCTGGGTTGTAGCTGACAGTGGTACATAACTAACTTCTGTAAAGTGGCCTCATTTACTCTGTTGTCTTGTGACTTTAAAGTTTAATCAGTAAATATTAAATACAGTTGACTCATTTCCTAAGTAGCAGGAGCCACAGTTCAAGTGTTCTGGATGCACCTGTGGCCGGGGTCACCGTCGTGAACAACAAACAGGGCAGTGCTCCTCTCAGGACCTCTCCTGTGCTGTGGTCACAGAATAAAGTGCAGCAGTGCCATTCCATAGAGTCGTTCTGGACCGTCTTCCAGGACCCTGCAGGGCACTGTGACACTTGGAGCCCCTGGGGTCCCAGTAGATCAGAGCCAGAGGGTGGCTGGAAGTACACGGTGGTCATCTCGCGCATCACCTGGGCTGCCCTTGGCCTTTTCATTTCCCTCCCTTTGAAAGAAAAGAAGTCAGCCTGGTACCTTCCCCGCTCCGCTTCTGAAATAGGGTTTCACTGTGTGGCCCAGGCTGGAGAGTAGTGGCACGATCACAGCCCACTGCAGCCTCAACCTCCTTGGCTCAAGCCATCCTCCCACTTGAGCCTCCCAAATAGCTGAAACTACAGGTGCACGCCACCATGCCAGCTCGTTTTTCTATTTTTATAGCAAATGGGGTTTTGCTATGTTGGCCAGCGAACTCCTGGGGTCCAGCAACCCTCCTGCTGTGGCCTCCCAGAGTGCTGGGGGTCACTGTTGAGGTTCTGGATGTGGAGGTCACTGTTGAGGTTCTGGATGTGGGGGTCATCACGGTTGAGGTTCTGGATGTGGAGGTCACTGTTGAGGTTCTGGATGTGGGGGTCATCACAGTTGAGGTTCTGGATGTGGAGGTCACTGTTGAGGTTCTGGATGTGGAGGTCATCACGGTTGAGGTTCTGGATGTGGAGGTCACTGTTGAGGTTCTGGATGTGGGGGTCATCACGGTTGAGGTTCTGGATGTGGAGGTCATCACGGTTGAGGTTCTGGATGTGGAGGTCACTGTTGAGGTTCTGGATGTGGGGGTCACTGTTGAGGTTCTGGATGTGGGGTCACTGTTGAGGTTCTGGATGTGAGGGTCACTGTTGAGGTTCTGGATGTGGGGGTCTGTTGAGGAGGTTCTGGATGTGGGGTCACTGTTGCTGGGGTCACGGGGTGGGTCATGCTTGGAGCAGAGCAGCTCTGTGGCCTGCTGTCATCCACATCACTGACGTGCTCCTTTTTTGTCCTCACAGGCAGCAATTCCATTTCCGTGAGGGCGTTTCTAGATGAAGAGGACATGAGCTTGGAAGAAATAAAAAATCGGCAAAATACAGCTCGAAACAATGGCCAGCCCAGGCTGGGTGCTTTTGGAAACACGGCGTGCAGCGCCTTCCCCTCGGAGCGGGAGGCAGACCTCATAGAAACCTCCGAGCCAGGTGGTCTGCGCAGTGGCAGAAATGGGCTCTGCCCTCCTCCGAGTCACAGCAAGACCATGGAGGGCAAGAAGGCCAAGGCACCCCGTGGGGAGGAAGCTCATCTGCCACCTGTCACCGGTTTAACTGCTGAGTTTGATAAACTGAATTTGCAAAATCTAGGAAGTAGCGTTCCTAAGACAGCAGATGAAAATATGAAAACTAAAGATCAGATCCCGACTTCAAGAATCCATGCAGTAGGAAGTGACTTGGAGGTAGCTTCTCCTGCAGACCAACTCGGGAATGACCAGGGGAGGACAGAGTGGGAAACGTCAGCCAGGATTGCTAGAATGTCTTTGGGCCTCAGCTGCCCCGGGCACGAGGATCAGCAGCTCGAGCTCACGAGGGGACCGGCCAGGCGGCTCTTCCTTTTTGGGTAACTGTGTGCTCCCGTGTGCATGCCTGTGGCACTGTTTTTAAATCTCTTCTTTTCCCACACACACTATTTTTTTGTTGAGAGGGAGTCTCACTCTGTCACCCAGGCTGGAGTGCAGTGACACAGTTTCGGCTCCCTGCAACCTCCACCTCCCGGCTTCTAGCGATTCTCCTGCCTCAGCCTCCTGAGTAGCGGAGACTACAGGTGCCCACCACTACACCTGGCTAATCTTTGTACTTTTAGTAGAGACAGGCTGGCCTCAGGTGATCTGCCCACCTCGTTCTCCCACAGTGCTGGGATGACAGGCCTGACCACCGCACCCGGCCCCCATACAGACCTCCATGTGGACTTGACATGTGCTTTCAGCTCCCATGTTTGAGTTTGTAGCTTCTAGGTGTCCTTCAGGGTTTCCTTCCGCTTGGACTGTGGCTGGTCCTAGTGTTTGCTGTTATTTGCTAGGGAAATGCCTGCCTTTTGTGATTGATCTGTTCTACGAATTAGATTATTTTAAGGAGAAAGTTGGCCGGTGTGGTAGCTCGCACCTGTAATCCCCGCACTTTGGGAGGCCAAGGCGGGCAGATCACTTGAAGTAAAGAGATCAAGACCATCGTGGTCAACATGGTGCAACCCCCGTCTCTACTAAAAATACAAAAATTAGCTGGGTATTGTGGCACGTGCCTGTAATTCTAGCTACTCAGGAGGCTGAGGCAGAGAATCGCTTGAACCCGGGAGGGGGTGGTTGCAGTGAGCTGAGATGGGACCATCGCACTCCAGGCTGGGTGACAGAGTGAGACTCCGTCTCAAAAAGAAAGAATGTGATATTTTAGAATTCTTTATTTTTTTACCAAAGATGTTTTAACTTCTTGTATTGTGCTTTCTAGAGAGGAGCCGTCAAAACTAGATCAGGATGTTTTGGCCGCTCTTGAATGTGTGGACGTCGACCCCCATCAGTTCCCGGCTGTGCACAGATGGAAGAGTGCTGTCCTGTGCTACTCACCCTCCGACAGACAGAGGTACATGGGACCCACCTGGAGAGCCGTGTGAATTCACACCAACGTATCAGTGGCTCTTGCATAACGCCGGCAGGCCCGTCAGCCAGGCTGTGGGTTTGCGTATTGTGGCTCTCTGCACACAGCACAGGTTTCCAGTGGGTGGAAACTAGAATGAGTCTGCTGCTGAGAAACAGAGGGCTGAGGTGGCGGAAACAGGATTTATACCCAGGGTCACACAAGACTCTCCTGGGAACCCCATGAGCTTGATTCTCCCAGTGCCACAGTGCCGGGGCTCCGCAACGTCTCTCCTCCTCCTGGGTGATGTGCCCGAGGCCTGGGCCTCTACTTCCCAGCGCTCTCGCTGTTCATCTCCAGACCTGCCCGTCTGCTGACCGTTCTTTCTTGTTTTCTGTAGTTGGCCCAGCCCTGCACTGAAAGGAAAGTTCAAGTCTCGGCTGCCGGATCTCAGCGGAACTCACAGCTACAGTCCGGGGAGAAACGGTGCGGCCGGGAGCAGCCCCAGGAAGCCGGGCCCAGGCAGCCCTGGGCGCCACAGCCCCGTGCACGGGAGCCAGCTCCGCAGGATGGCGCGCCTGGCCGAGCTCACCGCCCTGTAGGCTCACAGCTGGGGCTCCTTTCGGTCTTCATTTTTAAAGGAAGAAGGGTCATATGTTTATTGCTAAAATGTCACAAGGAGTATATTCTGATTAAATTATTAATCCTCACTTTGAGGGTGTGAGAATTTTAGAAAATTTAAATGTTCTCTATAAACTTAGATTTCTGATATTTTGTAAGAAGTTATAAGTTACTGAAACTCAGATACCAGTTTTCTGGAAAATGTCAGAAAGTGTGGTAATGGTAGACTTCAGGCGGCAATTTCTAGGTCTGAAATGTAGCAGAGGAAACGGTGGGGAGGGCAGGCAGCCAGGCGCTCACCGCAGTATCCCACATGCTGTGGCCGGGGAGGGGCTTGGTGGAGGCCTTAGCACTGATGTCCCAACAATACCTGAACTGTATGCCTCCTTGCCTTTTCTTGGGGGTGGTGGCGTCTGATGGTGGCAGAGTCCCTGCTGACTTGCCTGGGGGTCTCATGGGTTAGACAAAGTGAGAAGGTGGCCGGCAGAGAGCAGGGAGCCCGAGTGCACCTTAGAGTTGCAGCAACCGCAATATTTAAATTACTGATGAGAAGATAAAAATAGCTCTTCTCTTGGGAAGTCTTGTAGCCCGTGGGAGTGATGCCAGCAGCCACACAGAGTTCCCAGCAGTGGTGCCCAGGTGTTTTGAGGTTTCATCAGCACTTGAGCTTTCTCAGCCACCACATTTAGGTGCCAGTGGAGCAGTCATAATACCTGTTGATTGTTCTGTGTGAAATTTATTCTGAGGATCCGTTGAGCATAAATGATACGATCAAGGTATCCTTTATTTTGGAGTTGGTTTCAGTTGGGATTTCTCTTGCGTTACGGTACAGAAGCTAGAGGTTTGAGCCGCGTTTCAGTTCCTGGCAGTGCTTACTGTAGCCTTCACCTTGGCTTTCATGGAGGTCTGTGGTCAGAATGTGTGAGGAGCTGGGAATGCAGCAGCCGTGAGCACCGCTGAGGTGACCAGGAGGCACTAATGGGAGGTCAGTGTCTTCCTGGGGTTAGGACAGCCGCTCACACGGTGGTCACTCTGTGGACATTTCCAGTGTTTAATCCAAAATGAAAACCCCCCAATGCTTTTGCTAACTTCAGTGCCTTTTGTAAATCATTTTTAAATTTCCTGAACTTGCTTTTTGAGAATATATAGTGATATTAAGTAGGTATAAGATTGTTTTTGTTCATAAAAATTCTAAATTGAAACTTCGTTTAAAAAAAAGCTTGGCTGGATGCAGTCGCTCACTCCTGTAATTGCAGCACTTTGGGAGGTGGAGGCAGGCGGGTTACAAGGTCAGGAGTTTGAGACCAGCATGGCCAATGTGGTGAAACCCCATCTCTACTAAAAATACAAAAGTTAGCCGGTGTGGTGGCATGCGCCTGTGGGCTCGACTACTCAGGAGGCAGAGGTTGCAGTGAACTGAGATTGCACCAGAGCACTCCAGCCTGGCGACAGAGCGAGACCCATCTCAAAAAAATAGCTTATTTCTTTTACATGACAAAAGATAGGCCAGGAATATTGGAATCAAGATTTAAATGTTAAAATTCAGGTTTGTTACACAGGGTGTAGCAGACAAGATCTAGATACCAGACAGAAACAACACATTCTGTTCTAAAAGCAGCCTTTTAAAAAGGCATCTCGGTTCTCAAAAGAAATCAGATTATGGATACTCATAGTGATGATGTTTTCTCTAAAATCTTACTGTATTGCCTGTATATTGTTGTAAATTCAAATAGAAAGTAAAAGTTTCTTGCCCTACTTTTGTACGTAGACTCCTGCTCTGATTTCCCATGGCTTAGGCCGCCTGTGACTTTCTCCGTTTGTTTGTGGGAGGTGATTCCGGTCCCAGCAAAGCCATTCTCGTGTGTCCAGGGGGTTTATGTCCCTTACAAAACACTTAAATGAATTACTTCTAAACCACGTGGTAATAATTCTAAGCTTTCAGAAGGACCCTCTCGCCTGTGCCCACCCGGGCACACTGCACTATCTTGGTGACGTGGCCTGTCAGCCTGGGGGCCCTCAGATTTACTTGCTGTTTTCAGGCCCCTTTCTTGACTAACTCAGTTGTGAAAGACTTTCTGGCATCAGTTAAAGGAGCACAGAGTTATTGTGGCTCTCGGCAGTGGGAACCTTTGTGGCGTTAACAGTTGGTATGATGGCTTTGGTTTGAAAGCATGATGCCTGGCACCCTGCTTGAATGGGGCAGGTGGTGGCAGCTGTGAGAGAGACGCCTGGTGAGTCTGTTGCTCGTTTCTAGGGGAATAGCAACCATGGTGCCGTGTGCCAGCCGTCGGAGTGCCAGCAGCGCCATGGCGGGGACCACAGCCAGGTCCTCCTGAGTCATCTGGGTGTTTCCAGAAGCCCGCAGCGCTTTCCCAGGGAAGGGCTGGGGCGGAACCCTCGCTGGGGCCAGGCTGTGTGTGTGTGCAGGGCGCAGGTGTCTGCTTGGCGTGGTTGGGAACTCTGCGACCACTCTAGCTGCTGATTGCCCTGCCGGTGCCCTCTTCTCAGCTGTATTGAGAAAAGGCTGTGGATGAACGTTGGCAGGACAGGCTCTGGCAGCTGGCTGCCATCTGGTGACACGCCGTTCCCGCCGGTCTCAATCAGGCTTCTGGTGTGCAGTTTTCACTTTGGCCAGACTGAGGGTATTGTTACCAACACTGGAGAAGTCTTCAGTCATCTGTCCCAGACTAGGGGACACTTTCCATCATTGGCGTCCCTGGGCCCCTGTGACTGGCCCAGTCCAGACGCCCTCAGTCCTCCCCTCCTGCAGGCTCCCTTCATGCAGGCATTCACAACACACACACTCACATGCTGAGATCCCTGGGGGCTGCCCTGGCATCCATCAGCTCTCTACTACCTGGTGTCCCCAAGTGTGCCTGCCCTGAGTCCAGCATTCAGAAATTAGAACCCACCAGCTACTGGCCAAGCCAGAAGCCATCCTAACTTTGCTGAATCTACGTGTCCCAAATGCAGAAGACTGGAAAGGCTGTTGACGGAAGGACCACATGGAACAGTAGGTATTTTAGAATGGAACAGCCTGCCAGGTGCAGTGGCTTATGTGCTCGGGAGGCTGAGGTGGGCAGATCACTTGAGGCCAGGAGCTTGAGACCAGTCTGGCCAACATAGTGAAACCCCATCTCTACTAAAAATACAAAATTAGCCAGGCGCGGTGACGCACACCTGTAGAACAAGCTACTTGGGAGGCTGCGGCATGAGGCTCGCTTTAGCCTGGAAAGGAGGCTGTAGTGCGTGGAGATTGTGGCACTCCACTTCCGCCTGGGTGACGAAACTAGACTATGTCTCAAAAAAGAAAGTTTGCTGGGAATCTGCACTAGAAAAAAAGAAACTGAAAATTATTTAAAGTTTCATATTCAAGAAACGTAGGAATCATCTGTGGCCATACTACCCTGACCGCTCCCAGTCTCCGCAGGGTAGGGCCTGGTTAGGACGTGGATTAGAGGCTGCCTGGGAATGCGAAGGGCTGCAGACTTAAAAAAAAACACAGGTTATCATTGCTGTGTGCTCTTAAAAATAATTAAACGTTGATTAATCCTTGATGAGCTTCACTTTTCAAAATCTGAAAGCCCATTTCACATCCTTGACTTCAAATCTGACTTAAGCAGCATAATCAGGTTTTCTTTCCTTCAGGGTTTTTTTTGCAGACGCATTGGAAGACGTCTGGGTCACTGGTTTCTTGTAATCCATTGACAACTGCTCACGTTCTCCCTCCCGCTCCCCTTTTGACCAGGTAGTCCGTCCAGATCTTCACGTGAGTGAGTCTCACCTGTGATGTGAGCGATGGGCGTGGCCGCGGGGTGGGTGGGGCATGGTGGCCAGCTGTGTGTGGTCTTTTCCACGTAGTGATGAGCTTTGCTGACCAGCAGACCTGCCGGCCCAGCCACCCTCTCCAAGCTTTCCCACTTGACAGAGGAGCCGGGGCCCTAAGCAAAACAAAGGTTCAGCCCTGCAGCGCGGCCCCATCCCTGCAGGCCCGTTGGGGCTGTGGCATGTGGGCACCGTGTGTGCAGCCAGTCCCTTCCTCGTGAGCCTTGCTCCCGTCTGAGGTCAAACGTGAGTGTCCCTGGTATTTGTTTCTGAAGTTGGTGTGGCCCTGGCTTATCAGACAGTTTCTAGACATCTGTGTATGGCTGCTGTGGCTGTCACCTCCACAGCCACCGGTCAGGGATTCGGAGGAGGCCCGGGCCACCGGGAGAAGTCCTGTCAGCAGGCAGCCGGTGCGACGCAGGCAGAGGCGTCAGCCGTGGGGAGGCTGGACGCTGTGCAAAGGGTTCGTTTGTCACACTGCGGGTTTCTTGTTTTTTTTTTGAGATGGAGTCTCGTTCTGTCACCCAGGCTGGAGTGCAGTGGTGAGATCTCGCCGCAACCTCCGCCTCGGGTTCAAGCAATTTTCCTGCCTCAGGCTCCCAAGTAGCTGGGATTATAGGCGCACACCGCCATGGCTGGCTAGTTTCTGTATTTCTGGTAGAGACAGGGTTTCACCAGGTTGCTCAGGCTGGTCTCAAACTCCTGACCCTGTCATCTGCCTGCCTCGGCCTCCTGTAGTACTGAGATTCTAGGAGTGAGCCATTGCACCCGGCCAAAGTCCCCATTTTTAACACAGTGATAACTAGTCCTTTTAAAAAAACAGTAAAACTTTATTATGTAATCATTTCCAAAGTGGACAGAGAAATAGATCAAATATCCCAATTGTATTGATTACAGAAAATACAACCACTTTATAGAAATTGTACAGCTTTTCCTGAATTAACAGAATACCTGGGATACACACGTTTAAATATTTTAATCCTTAGGCTAAGACTGAGCTGTCAATTTGGAATATTTTACTCAATAAGGATAACCCCCTGCTGGGCTGTCTCCAGCGTGTCACCTCAACTTTGACAGCAGCATGAAGGCCAAAGGCCAGGCCACTCTGCAGACCCAGCTCGCCGGCCCTCCCCTGTCCAAAGTCACTTGTGTAGCTGGCTAGTCCTTCAGCCCTGAAATGCCAATCAAGTTGGTGGGGTCAGATCCAACATCACCAGGAATCTGCAAATTTGGAGAAACTGCTTTTCCTGTCTCCCTTGGTTGCCCAGGCTGGAGTGCAATGACACAGTCACAGCTCACTGCAGCCTCCAACTCCCGGGCCCACGATCCAGACGCCTTGGCCTCCCATCACTGGGACTACAGAGGCCCACACCACGCCCAGCTCACTTGTGTACCTTTAGTAGAGGTGGGTTAGAGGTGGGGTCTTGCTGTTGCCTTGTCCAGTCTGGTCCTGAACTCCTGGGCTCAAGTGATCCTCCCACCTTGGCCTCCGAGCAGCTGGGAATACAGGTGTGCACCACTGTGCCCAGCCAGAAAAGCTTTAATTGACAAACATTTAAGCGACAGGAGGGTTTTAAGAAATTAAGAGGATATATGAAGTGCAGTGAGTTGTGAACAGAACCTCAGTGCCCTCATCTGTGTGCCTCAGTCGCCTGTGCCTGTCTGGCTTTGCCAGTGGAGCATGGACCCTCAGCGAGGGTGGGCTGTGGCTGCCAACATGGTAGTCTGGGCCAGGCCCCTTCAAGTCCCCTGAACAGGCCTGACTTCTGTACGAGAGCCTTTCACCTTAAACCCCATGCCACGCTGGCGGGTCACGGCAATGTCTAAAACCTTGCAGAGAAGCCAGGCCCCAGGGCCAGCGTCGGGGGTTTCTACTTTCTGCCGGAACAAGACATGGCCTCCTCAGGAACAAGACGTGACCGTGGTGCAGCCTATGCGGGGAGGGTGGAGGGAAGGAGAGGCCGGGGCCTGGGGGGCGCCCTCAGGACCGGGTGATCTTGTCGGGGGGCATGAACCCTGTGTCCCCGAGGGTCCTGAGTGCAACTCGGCCATTGGGTCGGATGACTAGGTGGGTGATGCTGCCGTTGTTGAGGGAGAGCCGGAGCCAGCCTTCGGGGGGGAACTGCAGCGCCCTGCGGAGGGGAGAGAGCATGCTGGAGCTGGGGCTCTGTCCTGCCATCGGCCGGGGCGGGGTGGGGGCTCTGTCCTCTGCATGCGGGCTGAGCCCCTCAGTAAGAAGTCTCAGGGCAGCCTCGGGCTGGGGTGCGCATTAGCTGGGTAAGTAGGGCTTCTCGGGGAAGAGCTGGGTGGGATCCACGTCGGTCGAGCTGTCGCACTTGGGGACCTGCCCCCTTTAGGACAAGGGCCCAACCCCAACTGAAGATGTGCACAAATCAGAAAAATGGTGACTTCTTACGAATAAACAATTTAATTTCTGCTTTTTCCATATTAAAAAAGCAGGGGGCAGCCAATTAGTGCAGCAGGTGCCTTTCTGGGAAAGTGAAGGACAGTGACATGAGCGACACCCCATAGCATCTTCACGCACGTCTTAGGCACGGTCCGCATTTGCGGAAACGTTCCGTGCTGGCATCACCGCCTCCTCTGCCACAGTGGACGGCGAGGCCACCAGCAGCGCCGGTGCCACGGTGGACAGGACAGCACACTGACCCCATGTCCAGGTGCACCTGCCTGGCCCGCACGTTGTGTCCACAAAGGTCAGCTCCGCTTCCCTGTCCCAGCTATTTCTGTGCATTTTCAGTACCTGTCACCTCAGGGTGATGGTGTCATGGGACACACAAGGTGGTGTTAGCAGCACAGAAACCACCCATGTGGCTGCGCACACACACACACACCCCCCACACAGGAGGCAGCGGACGACCCGCAGCAAACAGATGCTCGCCTAGCATAGCAGCCTGAGACTCCAGCTCCCAACGTCCTTGAGCTCCTGGGTGCTCCCGCCAGCAGGCCAGGGGGACACGCGGGAAGAAACCACGGCCTGGCCTCACACGGCATCACTGACCAGTGCCGTCCCGCCCCCACTGCAGGACTCGCCACACCCAAGGGGCCCTCACTGTGGTGCCCACACACGGATTCCCGATGTATCTGGAGGGAGGGACATTTACTTCAAATTTGCATTTAGTGAGGTTTGGTCAAGCCTTCTGACTGCTCCAAGTGCATAGCCCTAGAGCTGGCCCTGTCCCCGGAGGGGCCTCTAACGTGGCCGCAGCCCTGGAGCTCCTTAAAAAAGTGGCTGATTGCAAGACAGTGGCAAGGGACAGGCAACCTGCTCCCAGATCACCACTTCTGTGGTGCCCAAGCTGGGGGCTGGGGGAGCGGCCTGAGCAGCAAGGAGCCTCCGTCCTGGGCCTCAACCCAGAGGGGAGTGGACGTCCCGTGCCGTCACACCAGCACACGGGCAGGACCACCCACAGATGAGCAAGTGAACAAGACAGGATCCCCAGCAGACAAGCGCCAGCACAGGCTGTGGGGGACCCAGCCCGAGGCAGAGGCGGCTGAGGATGAGGGGAAACGGGAGGTCTCCCGAGATGTTCAGTTACAACCAGGTAAACAACCAGGGCCATGCGGATGCCCAGCGCACACCCCTACCCCCTACCCGAGGCACCGCAGGGCAGACGCACACCTGCATACCCTCTGCGTCTGCACTACCCTTGCCCAAACACGCTCACGAGAAACTCCAAATAACAGGCCTCCTACTGCGTAAGTGACTGGGACTCACTGGGTGCAGAAGCCCCTGGGCTGGACGGGCCTCACTAGGGTGGCACTGGCAGCAGAGGGGATGGGGAGGGGATGGGGAAGGGACGGGGGGAGGCTCGCTCGGCTTCTCCATCCTTTCTCACACTTTCCTAGAAGTCTCAAATCGCTTGCGGCCGCACCCAGCCAGGCCAGCAGCTGCCCACCTGCACACGATGTAGCGGATGACGTTGGCGTGACAGATGAAGATCTCGTAGCTGTCCTCCTCCTGCCTGGCGTCTGCCCGGTGGATGTAGTTCCGGAAGGCGGCCTCGATCCGGGCTCCGTCTTCGTAATACTGCTGGGGGCAGAGTGGAGAACCGTCAGCGTGGAACATAGGGCAAGGCGGGCGTCCGGAGGACAAGGCCCATCACTGCCCGGGAGGTGTGGACAGCCTGAGCACCCGGGAGGTGTGGTGGGTGCCGAGCCCGGCAGAGCTGCGAAGCCAGGGGAGGTGGGGAGGTTTTTACCACAGCTTCTGGCTTCCAGTGAGACACAGGCGGGTCCGGCTCGATGGGGGCGCCTTCCCGCAGCAGGTCTGTGCTGACTTTGCAGACGCCTGGGGAGAAGCATGGCGGGCCCTGAGTGCGGCCGTCATCACGCCTGGCTTCGCCGGAGCAGCTGCTGTGACCACCCAGCGGCCAAGAGCTCAGGCCACAGCCTGCCACGAGCCGCCCCCACTGCAGGCATGGCGGCCCCGCGCCGGAGCTCACCTGGCAGGTGCCGGCTGATGATGTCGGTGGTCTCTACGGCGCGGGTCATAGAGGAATGGACGATTTTATTGAACTTCAAGCCCAGGCTGGCGAGGCGGAGCCCAGTGAGTTCAGCCTGCTCCCGACCTGGAGGGCAAGACACGCCTGAGGGACGCACACCTACACACCCTCCTGCTCCACAAACAGGGCGCCCGAATCAGGTGGCCGGTGCCTCGGAGGGGCCGGCACTCGGGAAAAGCAACAAGACCGTCCGGTTGTCTTCACCTCCCCGTACAGGAAAAAAAATGCATGATTCCATCGGCGCAGCAGCAGCGAGCAAACCAGACGGCAGCCCAAAACCTGAGCGTCAGTGGCCCGCCAGCCACGCGACGTTCAGAGGCCAGCCCCGTGGGACCTGAACACCCTGTGCTGCTATGTGGGGGCCCAACGCTTGTGAACTTTGGCACCCAGGCGAAAACGCCCTCAGGAAGGCGGGGTCCACTCGGTGCAGCCACACCTGCGTCTCCTTCACTTCCATTTTGCACAGCCAGCCAGGACGGCTCTTGGGGCTGGGGGAGGCGTCTGCTGGAGGACAGGCCTGTAAATGTTTACCGTTTTCATTTTTCATATGTGCCTCAATGGACACTATCCCATTCGAAACCTGAGCACTCCACCTCAGCCCAGTGTGCGTGTCCTTTCCTTGGCATTTACCCTACAGCTCCGCCAGCACAGACAAGGACAAAGGCGGAAGGACCTCCTGGCGCAGTCTGCCAGCGCCGCCCGGGGGAAAGGCAGGATCCCTTCGCTGAGTCGCCCGCTCTGCAGGGTGTTAAGAGGCAGGTGCCACAGAGCAGGCCCGTGAGTGCAGAAGAGAACGGTCTTGGGTAGCAGATCCAGGTGAGCCGCGGAGGGCACAAGCCATGCTGCTTCCAGGGCATCACGCAGGCACAGAGCCCCTGCTGGGATGTGCAGTCAGTCTGGTCTCGTGCAGACAAGACCTAACATTTGCTAAAAGGTAAGGACATTTTTTTTTTTTTGAGGTAGAGTCTCGCTCTGTCACCCAGGCTGGAGCGCAGTGGCACAATCTCGGCTCACTGCAGCCTCCACCTCCCAGGTTCAAAGCGATTCTCCTGCCTGTGCCTCCTGAGCAGCTGGAACTACAGGTGTGCACCATCATACCTGGCTAATTTTTGTACTTTTAGTAGAGATGAGATTTCACCATGTTGGCCAGGCTGCTCTCAAACTCCTGACCTCAGGTGATCTGCCTGCCTTGGCCTCCCAAAGTGCTGGGATTACAGGCGTGAACCCCCACACCCGGCCAAAGTAAAGACATTTTTAAAAGCTTGCCTTCTGTCCAAGTGCAGCTGACAGTTTACTGGTAATGACGTTTGATTCAGAGGTGATGGTCTCAGACACAGGCTCCAGGACGCCCCGTGCCCCAAGCACTTTCAAAAAAGCCAACCAGGGGGTCTCCGGAGACCTGCGCCCAGTCACATAACAAGGGGGTCCGCGGAGGATCTGACCCCCCCCCCACCCACATAACCAAGGGAGGTCTGCGGAGGATCTGAACCCCTCACATAACCAAGGGGGCTGTAGATGATCTGACCCCCTCCACATACCCAGCGGGGTCAGAGTGCGGTCCTTCTCCTGGGAGCCATCCACATGGTACTGGGAGTGCCTGATGAGGAAGATGTGCCGTGTGGCCTTCGCTTTGTAGTGGTCCAGCTTGGACGCCAGCTCTTCTTCCCCAGATTCCACGTTCCTCTTCCGCAGGTTGATCAGAGACAGTGGTTCTCGCCTAATGTTGAAATACAAGATACGTCCTTGTGACCTCTGTTCCCAAATCACTTTTGAGTTTTTCTGACAAGATGTTATTTCCAAATTGTCAGACTACTTGGGAAGAGCCTAGAGAGAAGACAAGGCTCTTGGCACAGCCCCGGGAAGGCCTCGAGGACACCACCACTGTCCCCCCACAAAGCCAGTTCCTGCCTGTTCTGAGTGAAGCACTGGAGAACAAAACAGACAAGTCCTGTGCACCTTCTTCTCTAATAAAGGGAGGGAGACCACCCAGAATGCGACCCCGGGCGTGGAGAACGCCAGGCCTGGAAAGGGGATAACGGCCATGGGCGGGCGGTGTCCACCCAGAACGTGACCCCGGGTGTGGAGAATGCCAGGCCAGGAAAGAGGACAGTGGCCATGGGCGGGCGGTGTCCACCCAGAACGTGACCCCGGGCGTGGAGAACGCCAGGCCAGGAAAGAGGACAGCAGGCTGAAAGTGTCCACGGGGCCAGGATGGTCTCCCTGTCCATGATGCTTCAGCACAACCTAGAACTGTGATGCCCAACAGCAGCCACCAACCATGTGGCTGTTTCAGTGCAAAATTAAATAAAATTAAAACACCATGTCCTCAGTCATACTAAGCACATTTTAGACACTCAGGGCTGAGTGCGGTGGCTCACGCCTGTAATCCCAACACTTTGGGAGGCTGAGGTGGGTGGATCATTTGAGGTCAGGAGTTTGAGACCAGCCTGGCCAACATGGTGAAACCCCATCTCTACTAAAAATACAAAAATGAGCCAGGCATGGTGGCATGTGCCTGTAATCCCAGCGGCTCAGGAGGCTGAGGCAGGAGAATCCCTTGAATCCAGGAGGCGAAGGCTGCAGTGAGCTGAGATTGTGCCACTGCACTCCAGCCTGGGCAACAGAGTGAGACTGTCCCCCAAAAATACAAGATAAACGCTCAGTACCCACATGGGGTAGTGACTATCGAATCAGACAGTGAGAAGGAAACATTCCCATTATGAAGCCCTGTTCCAGAGCTGCTGGAATCTGAAAGAGCTGATCAGTTGGGTGCCAGGGATCACCACCTCATGGCTTACACCTGTAATCCTAGCACTTTGGGAGGCGAAGGTGAGTGGATCATTTGAGATCAGGAGTTTTGAGACCAGCCTGGGCAAGATAGGAAGACCCTGTCCCTACAAAAACAGAAAAATTAGCCAGGCAAGGCGGCCTGCAGCTGTAGTCCCGGCTACTTAGGCTGAGGTGGGAGTATCGCTTGAGCCTGGGTGGGAGCCATGATTTCACCACTGCACGGCACTGCACTGCGCTCCAACCTAGGAAAAGGCGAGACCTTGTCTCAACAAACAAAAAAGTTCACTAACACAGGCCACACCTGCCAGAATGTGCTCACTGCGAGAGCCGTAGAAAAGGACACTTTGGAAGGGCACGGCGGTCACTCAAGGGCTCTGGGCCCTGCTGGCCTGTCATAAACCAGGCCAAGACTCACATTGGCAGGTGTGGGGGAGTCAGGCTGAGCCAGAGAAAACATCTGGGAGCTACAGGCACCAAGACAGGAAGCCGTGCACTGCATGAGGCTCTGGAACTTTCCAGCGTGGGCAAGTGAGACGCAAGAGGAACACGCTGTCTTCCAGCACCTTGCTGTAGTTGTTCGTGCCTTCTGTCTGTACCAGTCCTTCCCCAGCCCCCAAAGCCCAATTCACCTCTCCCCAGACATGGAAAGCAAATACCGAATACCTGCTTCAGTGAGAAAAGGCTGGGCTCAACTCCCGGTTCTACTTCAAGTTATTTATTTAGTTTTGAGACAGGGTCTTGCTCTGTCACGCAGGCTGGAGTGCGGTGACGCGATCTCGGCTCACTGCAACCTCCATCTCCCAGGTTCAAGTGATTCTTCTGCCTCAGCCTCCCAAGTAGCTGGGACTACAAGGTGTGTTCCACCATGCCCAGCTAATTTTTGTATTTTTAGTAGAGACGGGGTTTCACCATGTTGGCCAGGATGGTCTCGATCTCTTGACCTTGTGATCCCCCCGCCATGGCCTCCCGAAGTGCTGGGATTACAGGTGTAAGGCACCGTGCCTGGCCTCAAGTTCTTTAACCTCAGAGTGAAGTGAATCTGTTTACTTAAAAAGGCCTAAGAAATTCAGAATATTGTACTGATTTTTTAAAAAAGTGTAACTGCAGGCACAGTGGCTCATGCCTATAATCCCAGCACTTTGGGAGGCAGAGGTGGGCGGATCACAAGGTCAGGAGACCAGTCTGGCCAATATGGTGAAACCCTGTCTCCACTGAAAATACAAAAGTTAGCCAGGCGTGGTGGTGGGCACCTGTAGTCTCAGCTACTCAGGAGGCTGAGGCAGGAGAATGGCTTGAACCCGGGACACAGAAGCTGCAGTGAGCGGAGACTGCACCACTGCACTCCAGCCTGGATGACAGAGTGAGACTCAGTCTCAAAAAATATATAAATCCAGTATAATCATGAGAAAAACATTAGACATCTCAACTGAGGGACCTTCGATGAAACACCTCACCAGGATGCCTCAAAGCAGTCATGATCATCAAAACAAGTCTGAGAAATTGTCGCAGCCAAAATGTGCCTAAGGGCTGGGTGTGGTGGTTGGCACCTGTAATCCCCGCAGTTTGGGAGGCTGAGGTGGGTGGATCACGAGGTCAGGAGTTACAGACCAGCCTGACTAACATGGTGGAACCCCATCTCTACTAAAAACGCAAAAATTAGCCGAGCGTGGTGGTGCGTGCCTGTAGTCCCAGCTACTCAGGAGGCTGAGGCAGGAGAATCACTTGAACCCTGGAGGTGAGGGGTTCACCTGCCACTACACGCCAGCCTGTGTGACAGAGACTCCATCTCAAAAGAAAAAAAAATGCCTAAGAAGCATGAAAACTACTTGTTATATGGGTCCTGGAACAGAGGACAGTAGGTGAGAGCTGAGGAACTCTCAATGAAGCACTAGCTCATGAGTTGTGATATTTATACCATACTTAGTGTAAGATGCTAATAATAGAGGAAACTAGGTATGAAATATAGAGGGAGGGGCCGGGCACTGTGGCTCACGCCTGTAATCCCAGCGCTGTGGGAGGCTGACACAGATGGATCACCTGAGGTCAGGAGTTCGAGACCAGCCTGGCCAACGTGGTGAAACCCTGTCTCTTAAAAAAGAAAAAAATATATATATATGGAAATACAGAGGGAGTCTATTATCTTTGCAACTTTTCTGTAAATGCAAAACAAAAGTTTACTTTAAAAAAACTAAGGGAAAAAATGAAAAAATAAAAATAAAAAATAAAACAAAACAAAAAAAAAAAACACTAAAGGTTAGCAAAAGGAAAAAAAAATTGAAGCACCTAACTACAACCATAGTAGTTTAATTCTGTGCCCCTCTCTCAAAGTAGCAAGTATAATGAGTTAGCGCTGGGCAAACCATCCCTGCCTCTAGAGCAGTCCTGGCCAACAGAAACAACGCCAGCAACATGTGAAATTACAGATTTTCCAACAGCAACATTAGCAAAGTAAACACGTGAATTTCGATCACACTTTTGACTCAATAAGCTAAAAATACTATCATTTCAACACATAATCGATGTTAACAACCGGCACTACTTTTGTTTTTTTCTGAGACAGGCTCTGGGGCTCAGGCTGGAGAAGTGGCGGGATCTTGGCTCACCCACTGCAGCCTGGGACTCCTGGACTCAAGGGATCCTCCGACCTCAGCCTCCCGAGGAGATGGGACCGCAGGCGTGTGCCACCTCGCTCGGCTACGGTTTTTTTTTTGTGTGTGTGTGTGTGTGTTTTTTTTTTTGTAGAGATGGGGTCTCACTATGTTGCCCGGGCTGGTTTCAAATTCCTGGGCTCCAGCGAGCCTCCGGCCTCGGCCTCCCAAAAGCTGGGATTATAGACGTGAGCTACCGCACCCGGCCTTGCTTTGGTTGTTAAATTGACGTAAACGAAGCATTCCCTTCAGGAATCACACGAGCCATATTCCAAAAGCTCAATAACCACACAAGGCTCAAGGGCGCGCTCCCGGAAAGGACCCTGGAGGAGGCCGGGCTTCCACCCCAGTCTCGCGCCGGCGACGGCACCCAGGGTGGACTCGCAGGGACGGGGAGAAGGGCGAGGACGCGGCGGAGCCTGGCCCACAGATGCCGGCAGGAGGGGCCCGCCGCCCCCAGAACCCTCAGCGCAGAGCGGCCCCGGAAGGCGGCCCCGGCCTTGACCCGATCCCGACCCCGATCGCAACCTTAACCCCGGTCCCGATCCCGATCCCAACGGTAACACCAGCCCTGAACCCCACCCGGGCCCCGCCACCGACCAGCCCAGCGCGCACCTGTCCCAGTTGGGGTCCCAGACGCCGGGGCTCGGTCGCGCGCCTCCCGCCCAGGCCGGCGGCTCAGCCGGACGTGGCTCTGCGTCCCCGCCCGCACGCGGCTTCCCTACCGCCACGGCCGAGAAGAGCACGGCGGCCGAGCCTCCCGCCAGCCCGCAGGCCGCCAGCTGTAGCGCCTGCCGGAACGCCATGCTGCCAGCTCCCGCGCCGGCCCGCGCAGGCGCCCACGGCCCCGACGGCGCGGCGCGAGGGACACGCTTCCCCGAGGGAGCGCTTCCGAGCGGCGGGGCGGAAGTCCCGCCTCCTGGGGCGCGGCGGGGCGGTGAGAAGCCTTTCGGGAAAGGGGTGGTTTCGCTGAGCCGCGGGCCCCGCCACGCTCCGGTCGGGTCACTTGTGCTCGCGAGCGTTTGGGGGCGCCGGGAGGGCGGCGCGGGGCTTACAGAAGGTTCCGTACCGGAAGCGCCTACCCGGGCCGGAGGCTGGGTGCGGGGGTGGCGACGCGGGGAACCTGGGACCCTGGATTAACGGAACTGGGAAGCCGCCGCAGGTTTAACAGTATTTGCTTGATGGCGGAACACGAAATCAAGTTTTTCGTCGGCGCCGTTCCTGCGTGTGCGTTTCAAGTGGCGTGAAATGCTCTCGGGTTCTGCCGGGCTGTTCTTCCCCTGGTCCCGACTCCTCCACCCCGGCCCAGGACCGCCCTCTCCCGAGGGACTGTCCCTCTGTGGCCGGCGCGTTTCGCTTAGCAGTGTCCTCAGAGGGACCGCGCTAGAGCCTGGGCTTCCCTCCAGGGGGATCAGGGCTTCCCTCCAGGGGGATCAGCGCTCCCTGCGTGGACCGACCCCCGTTTCGCCACTGCTGGACGCCTGCCTTGTTGCCCCTCCTGGCTATTGTGAACAGTGCTACAATGGCGTGCAGATCTCTCTGATCCATTCTTTGGTGTCTGTAACCCGAAGGGGGATTGTCGGACCATCTCTGCACATTTTAAAGTTGGGAAATGACGTGATCCGATTTAAGCTTTTTAAAAATCACGCTGGGCGCATTGGCTCACACCTGTAATCCCAGCACTTTGGGAGGCCGAGGCGGGTAGATCGAGTCAATAGTTCAAGACCAGCCAGGCCAAACATGGTCAAACCCGGTTTCTACTGAAAATACAAAATTAGCTAGGCGTGGTGACCGGAGCCTGTAATACTAGATACTCAGGAGGCTGAGGTAGGAGAATCGCTTGAACCTGGGAGATGGAGGTTGCAGTGAGCTGAGATTGTGCTGCTACTGCACTCCAGCCAGGTGACAGAGTGAGACTTTTTCTCAAAGAGAAAATTAGCTGGGCATTGTGGCAGGCACCTCTAGTCCCAGCTGCTCTGGAGGCTGAGGCTGGAGGGTCACCTCAGCCTAGAAGGTGAAAGCTGCAGTGAGCCATGATCGCACGGCTGCACTCTAGCTTGGGCAACAGTGTAAGACCCTGTCTCAAAAAATGAAAATCACTTGGAGTTTGAAGACTGAGTTGGTATAAGATTAGCCGGGCATGGTGGCACATGCCTGTAGTCCCAGCTACTTGGGAGGCTGAGGCAGGAGAATCGCTTGAAACCAGGAGGTGGAGGCTGCAGTGAGCCGAGATCGTGCCATTGCACTCCAACCTGGGCAACAGAGCAAGACTCTGTCTCAAAATACAATTTAACATTTTTTACAAAATGTATTTTTTAGAGACAGGGTGTCACTCTCCTGTCCAGGCTAGAGTGCAATGGTGCACTCACAGCTCACTGCAGCCTCCAATTCCTGGGCTCAGGTGATTATCCTGCCTCAGCCTCTGGATTAACTGGAACTACAGGTATGTGCCACCATACTTGGCCAATTTCTGTATTTTCTGTAGAGATGGGGGTTTGTGTTGCCCAGAAAAAAAGAGACCTCAAACTCCCGGGCTCAAGTGATCCTCCCACCTTGGCCTCCCAAAGTGCTGGGCTTACAGGCATGAGTCACTGCACCCGGCCTTATGTCCCACTTTTTGATAACGTGTGATCCTCAACATAACTGGGGCCCTGCTTGACTGGCCCACAGTGAAGGCACCATTTGACAAGTGCAGCCCACACTTCGCTTCCAAAGAGTGCCTTAGTGGCATTGATTTTTAAAAACAAATGAACGGGGCCAGGCGTGGTGGCTGACTCCTGTAATCACAACACTTCGGGAGGCCAAGGCGGGTGGATCACGAGGTCAGGAGATCGAGACTATCCTGGCCAACATGGTGAAATCCTGTCTTTACTAAAAATACAAAAATTAGCTGGGCATGGTGGCACATACCTATAGTCCTAGCTACAGTGAGCAGAGTTGCGCCACCGCACTCTAGCCTGGTGACAGAGTGAGACTCTGTCTCAAAAATAAATAAATGAACCATCAAGCATCAAGAGACATTTAAGGAAAACCTAATCAAGAAGACAGCCAGGCACAGTGGCACACCCCACAGTCCCAGCTACTGGGAGGCTGAGGTGAGAGAACTGCTTGAGCCCAGGACTTGTGAGCTGCACTGTGCTTTGCTCGCTGGGTATCCACAAGAAGCTCCGCACCACTATAGTGACCTCCTGGGAGCAGCAGAGCACTAGGGTTAGGGTTAGCGTGAAACGGAGCAGGTCGGAACTCCCATGCCGGTTACTGAAAGCTGTGAATAGCTACCGTACTTCAGCCTGGGTAACACAGCAAGACCCTTTCTCTAAAAAGAAAGAGACCAAAATGAATAAATAAACAAAAACCTAACTCAGGAAATAGAAACAGCATATGAGATACAAGAAGACTTCCAAACTTATGTAAGTTTTTTTTTTTTTTTTAAAGACGGAGTCTCACTCTTTCGCCTGGCTGGAGTGCCGTGGTGCCATCTCTGCTCACTGCAACCTCCGCCTCCCAGGTTCAAGTGATTCTCCTGCCTCAGCCTCCCGAGTCGCTGGGACTACAGGCGTGTGCCACCATGCCTGGCTAACTTTTGTATTTTAGTAGAGAAGAGGTTTCACCATGTTGGCCAGGATGGTCTTAATCTCTTGACCGTGTGATCCGCCCGCCTCAGCCTCCCAAAGTGCTGGATTACAGGTGTGAGCCACCGCGCCCGATCTGTAACTAAGATCTTAAAGGGTAATTGAACTTATGAAACAAGAATGGAATGCTATCAAGGAGGAGTTGGCTGGGCACAGTGGCTCACGCCTGTAATCCCAGCACTTTGGGAGGCTGAGGCAGGCGGATCACCTCAGGTCAGGAGTTGGGAGACCAGACTGGCCAACGTGGTGAAACCCTGTCTCTACTAAAAATACAAAAATTAGCTGGGCATGGTGGTACATGCCTGGAATTCCAGCTACTCACGAGGCTGAGGCAGAATTGCTTAAACCGAGACCCAGGAGGTGAGGTTGCAGTGAGCTAAGATCGTGCCACTGGGCTACAGAGACTCCATCTAAAAGAAAAAAGAAAGAAAAAAAAATTAGCTGGGTGTGGTGGTGAGCACCTGTAATCCCAGCTACTCGGGAGGCTAAGGCAGGAGAATCACTTGAACCCAGGAGGCAGAGGTTGCAGTGAGCCAAGATCGCACCACTGTACTCCAGCCTGGGTGTTAAGAGTGAGACAGTCTTTTAAAAAAATAAAAATAAAAAAGGCTGGGCACAGTGGCTCACCTTTAATTCCAGCACTTTGGAAGGCCAAGGAGGCCAGATCACCTGAGGTCAGAAGTTCGATACCAGGCTG
Organism: Cheracebus regulus; assembly: GCA_963574635.1. NCBI lineage: Eukaryota > Metazoa > Chordata > Mammalia > Primates > Pitheciidae > Cheracebus > Cheracebus regulus. Next base: position 91,183 of record CAUYQU010029471.1, read on the forward strand.
GCCAACATGGTGAAACCCTGTCTCTTCCAAAAAAAAATACAAAAATTAGCCTGGCATGGTGATGACCACCTCAAGTCCCAGCTACTTGGGAGGCTGAGGCAGGAGAATCACTTGAACCCGGGAGGTAGAAGTTGCAGTGAGCTGATACCATGCCACTGCACTCCAGCAAAAGAACATAGAAAAAAAATCAGCTGAAAGGTTGGGATATAAAACTGAGATTAAGGCGGGTGCAATGGCTCCCTCCTGTAGTCACAGCACTTTGAGGGCCAAGGTGGGCAGATCACCTGAGGGTGAGGAGTTCAAGACCAGCCTAGCCAACATGGTGAAACCCCATCTCTACTAAAATACAAGCTGGGTTGTAGTGGTGTGTGCCTGTAATCCCAGCTACTTGGGTGAACCCGGGAGGTGGAGGTCCACTGCAGTGAGTGGAAATAGCACCCCTGCACTCCAGCCTAGGTGACAGAGCAAGACTGTCAAAAAAAAGACTGTCCAGAAAATAAAAGGGAAAAAAATTTAAATTGGAAAGGAAAACGAGAACACAAATACAGAGACCCATGAAGAGATAAGAGAAAATAATGAGAAAATTACCAAAGAAATGATGCAAGACAGTTTCCAGGGATTGAAGGAAATGAGTTTTCAGGATGAAGCTTATCAAGTGCCTCATCTAATGAATAAAGAAGAACCATGTGGAGACATGTTATCCTGAAATTGCAGAACCCTAATGATAGAGATGATCCTTTTATTTTTTTTTGGAATAGGGTCTCACCGTGTCGCCCAAGCTGGAGTGCAGTGATGCCATCACAGCTCACTGCAGCCTTGAATTCCTGGGCCCAAGGGACCTTGCCTCAGTCACTGCAACAGCTGGGACTACAGGTGTACCTCACCACGTCCAGTGAGTATCTTAAGTCTTTGCAGAGATGAAGTCTTGCTCTGTTGCCCAGGCTGGTGTTGAAATCCTAGGCTCAAATGATCCTTCCATCTCGACCTCCCAAAATGCTGGGATTACAGGCATGAGCCACCATGCTCCACATGGGAGGTTGACGCTGTGGTGAGCTGTGATTTCATCATTTGAACCCCAACCCATGTGGGAAAAAAAGCATAGGTCTTTAAAATTGTAAGTGAAAAATGATGTAGAACATGTACACATTACTGAAATTTAGGAAACAGTTTTAAATAATTGTGGTTTGAAGAAAAGAAAATTTTACAACATAGGCTTTTGTATATAAATTCTACCCTAATCCTACCTCAGCCAGCTTCAATTCAACTCACACAGGAGTAACTACAAGAAGCCATGCTTTGGAGATGCACAGTAAGGGTCTTGCCTTCAAAGCACTCATACTGAGGGAGAAACAGAGAGGTGACTGTTGGTTCCTGCAAGGATACACGTGTGTACCAGGGAAGGCTCGGTGCTGCCTGGGGCAGCCACGCCGAACACACACTGGGCCCCGGCCACTGAGCCCACTGACTGCTTGCGGCAGAAGATTCTGCCTTACTCACTCACCAAACTGCCACTCCTGCCCCGTTTCTTAGACACTGCCTGGGTGCTGGGGAAACATAAAGGCGAGAGAGGCTGCTCTGAAGATGTCCGAGCAGGCTGACTGCAGGAACAGCCACGGCAACAGGCCCAGAACATGCTTCCCACGCGGCTGCCAGCTGGCACAAAGCCCGAGTGGAGGCTGCTGCACACCGGCTAACACAGTCGAGTGAGCAACCGTACCCTTTCGTCGGCTGCTTTTTCTACAAGTTATGGAAGACCCTTGGGAGAATCCCCCTTGAGACACTAAGGCCAGATGTAGTCCCAGAGTAGTTGCAGCAGGCCTTAGGGAGGAGACAAGCGGGTAGAAGCAGAGGCTGGAGCGATACGGGCCATGAGCCAAGGAATGCCGGGTCTCTAGAAGCCAAAGAGGGAAGGACATGGGTTTTCCCCTGGAGCCTCCTGCAGGAACACCACGTTGCCATCTCTTGATTTTTTAAAATGTTTTCTTGAGACGGAGTCTTGCTGTCACCTAGTGGAGTACAGTGGCGCGATCTCGGCTCGCTGCAACCTCTGCCTCCAGGGCTCAAGTGATTCTTCTGCCTCGGCCTCCCCAGTAGCTGGGACTACAGGCACCTGCCACCACTCCTGGCTAATTTTTTTTGTATTTTTTGTAGAGATGGGGTTTCACCATGTTGTATTCCCAACTCCTGACCTCAAGTGACCTCCCCACCTCGACCTCCCAAAGTGCTGGGATTACAGGTGTG